>PVJX010016741.1:0-39676 GCA_004027295.1 Dolichotis patagonum | reverse complement strand
AGCTGCCTTCATGACTGCAGGAGGCTTTGGGGTTATGCTTAACCCATAACATTCCAGCCCTGACCCCTGAAGACTCATGCACATACTTTATCCAAAAGACATTTGGTCCATCTCCAAGAATTGCCAAAGACCTAACAATTTTAACATTGCTAAAATGTCCAAGTCCCAAGTTTCCTCAGAGATCTAAGTCAAACTCTTAGTTATAACCCCCTATACAAATCAAAACAAAGTTAAGCACTTCCAATATTCAATGGAACAAGATAAACAGTACCATTCCAAAGGGTACAGACAGTAGAATACAAAGCAATGAGACCAAAGGATGTCCAAAATCCAGCAGGGCAAATATTAAATCCTGGAGTCTCACTCTTAACATGAGTGACTCCACCCCTAGAGCATTTCCAGGGGTTTTAGTTCCCACAGCTTCTCTCTTAAGCCTGCTCTGTTCAATCCTTGCAGCTTTCCTTAGATGATCTATGCCCCTGGATTTTTAAAATTTTTGGATTCTCCATTTCACCTTTGGCTTCACACTCAGCGTTACATACTGCCTTCTCAAAGGCACACTGTCTGGCCTCCCAGGCCCTCTGAAGTTGGGGTGGAAACATTTTTAACATCAGAACTTGTACATTCTCCATGTGCTTAAAACCAGTGCCATGTGCATGCTGCCAAGGCCTGCTGCCAGCTGGAGCAGTAGCCAGGCTTTCTTCTCTCTTGGCTATAAGGGTTGAGTGCTTGGATAGCTGAGCACTCTGAACCTGATTGTGAGGAACAAATTTCCTATGTCACCTCCATTCTGGAACCTGGTGTGGCCTCCTCTGCCATTGTGGAGCATGGACCTCTGTGTCTTTTTATTCCAAGCAAAATCTTTCACTTTTGCAATTTTGAGGCTGCAAAGGGTGGATACCCAATTCCTGCTCCTTTGATGACCACAGGCCATCTTTTTCTTGATTTTCTGTTCCTTATCAGCAATGGAGATCTCAGCTCTATCTTTACAGTCCACAGCTTTCTGGCCAAACTCGCAGCATTTTAAATTACTGTGCTGGGCCCTTTGCACTTGATTTGCAGCATAATGTTGCCTCAACATTCAACTGCCTTGAAATTTCTTCTGCAAGATTAATCAGTCTGTGACTTTTAATCATCTCTGGAAAAGTCTCTGGACATGAGCAAAATGTTGTCAAACCTTCTACCCACATCATATAGAGTCCAACAACCAGTAAAGTCCTTCCCAGCAGAAATTTCCTGAGCCTGGTGTTTACCAGCAGAATTTCTATCAGCTTTCTGGTTTTCTGAGCTCTGACCAGAATTTACCATACACAGCAGCCTAAGCTGTTCCAAGGCTACTCTTTCAGGTGGCATCTCCAGATCTCTCCAGAGGCTCCACACAAGCCATTACTAAAGGCTCTTGAACCACATAGTCAGGTACAGTCACAGCAATGACCCCACTCCACTTGTGCCAATTTCTATTGTGGTTACATTTTTGTTGTTGTTGAGAAAAATGCCTGTACCCAAAATTAGGGAAGGAAAGGTTTATTTAGTTTACAATTTTTTGAAAGTTTCAGTTCATACTCAACTGGCTCCAAGGCAGGTGGCATGGCTAAGGGGCAACCACTCACCGCAGCGGCAAGTGGCAAGAGTAAAAAAGGGCAAAAAAGAACAAAACGTGCCACCTTTCCTCCCTTATATTGTTTCCTGGCTGCCCACACATCAGTTGGTGCAGCACTAACACCACAATCCAAGCACAAGGAAATGAACCAATTACAAATGGTAGACTCAGGCACTTCATGACTGCATGAAGCTTTGGGGGGACACTTAAACAACCTATAACACAAATATGATGTGCTTTTTTATACACATATGGATATTTCAAATGCCTCATTTTGAGGTTAATATGTTTGCTTGATTTTTTTCTCCTTTTAAAAAATGGTTTATGATTTTAAATATTACAAAACAAAATTAAGATACATGACTTCACAGAGTAAACAATTCATAAACATGTCTACTAGTCATACAAATGTATATAAAGTGTTGTTGACACTCAGTGGATTTTTTCTGATTTCAATATCTCCCTTAAATTCTTTTATCATCTTATACCCAATTGTTTTATTGTAATCTTCCATTATATTTATTTTATTCTTTCACTTACAATAATTTTAATGTTACATATCAAGCAAAGATCCAACATGATTCAACAGCACTTACTTGTTCAGTTTATCCACTAATATTTAGTTCTTTCAATATTGCATCTATGTGTCTGTATACGATTCGCAGTAATTGAATGTATTTGGGCCTTTTCTTACATTGTTGTCATATACTACAATTCTTTTCACATCTATTTCAACTTGATGACTGTACCAACACTCTGTAAAATACAAATATGACATCATTCATACAAGAGTCTTACTGGCCCCCATTATTCTAATTTTAGTGCCCCAAACTTTGTGCTTCCTAAGTCTTACTTTTTTATAGTTACCTTACCTTTAAAGTCGCCTTAGTAACTTTTCATGATTGATTCATGCAGCAGTTCTCCCACTGAGTGCAAGTTATTTGAAGAACAAGGCTTTTTCTCATCATTTTGGATATTGCTAATGCAAAATATTGCCTAGAAACAAATGAGTAAAACACAATAATTACATTTTATTTTATTGGTTTAAAAATATGTCAATTATTAGCATGATACATGGAGTTAATAAGTCTAAAAAATTCTTCAGTCATAAAGTTCAAATTAATTTAATCAGTGTTATAGCTTATTGTTTGATGTAAAAGATATGAAACATTACCATGTAGAGAAGCATTATATAAATAAATAGATAATATCAAATATTCCTAATCACTTCATCTTTAGAAATGAGTTAAACAGTATTGCATTTTAACAAAAAATTTAATAAAAATCCTTTGTAAGATTAAAAAATGAATGACCAGGTGTGGTGGTACACATTTGCAATCCCAGCACTCAGGAGCCTGAGACAGGAAGATCAGTGCAAGTTTGAGACCAGCCAAAATTTCATAGTAAAACTTTGTCTCAAGGAGGATATAGATATAGATATAGATATAGATATAGATATAGATATAGATATAGACATAGATATAGATACAGATATAGATATGATTTTTTTACGTATCTATAACATAACATATATAACACGTATATAACACATATATGTTAAAGTATCTTAGTATTATGCTTAATTGTCTTGGACATACACAATTATATTTGCAAATACACAATTACAAATATATACCATCATATTTCTGCAATAGCTAAAATTTTTCAAGTCATTTTGCCTGTTTTGTTTGCATAATGTTCAGCACTATATTGTATTTTAAGATATGCAGCTGAGTGAAAAGATGGTGGACTGGTAGGCAGCAGGATACAGAGCCTTTCTGAGAGAGACAGCTCAGATGCCAGAATAGAATATCCTGGAGCGACCCAAACAGAGGGAGATGGATTGTTTCAACCCAGGAAGAAACTGCAGGGAAAGGAGCTGCTCAGATATGAGGTTCTGGGGCTACCATTAGAGAAGCTAAGACCAGCGAGCATGGTGCTCTCGCCACTTGAATTCATGCCTGAGGTTGACCTGAGAGTCTGAACCCAAACCTGCCCCAATGCTACTGGCCTGAGCGGCCCCGAGCTAGGAGCTGAGTCACCCTGCGTGAAACTCGCCTGGAGCTGGCCCTGCATGCAACTTGCCCAGAGGTGCCATGGATTCACGCCATAGCCACACTGAAGTTGGAGGTCAGGGAGCCCAGTGGAGAACTGAGCCAGAGAGGGAATAATAAAACCGTGGTGAGTGCTGGGAATAAGACTGTCCCACGGGAAAAGGGTGACCAACTGGATGACATGTTGGAGTTGGGCAGGTAAGTCTGAACTCGGTAAGGCAGTGACTTCAGTTGTTTGCTCACAGAGCAGATTGGTGGAATCTGCTTGGCCTGGGCAACACCCCTGGCCGGGACCAAATAAGCCATCCTAAACCAATTCCCTAAGTACAACAGGCACTGATGCACTGAAGACCTGCAAAGGTTGACTGACCCAGATGGGAGGAGCCAGAATACACTGCTCCTATTTGCACCTCAGTGACTGACAGCAGACTGGAGAGGGCAGAAACCCCTTGCTTGCGTGCTACAGAAAAAACAAAACCAACAAGAAAAGGGACTTGGAACTACACTATACACTTGTATGGAAGGAACTAAAAACATGACGAGAGAGAGAAATAAGAATAAGTCCCCAGCCCCTAACCTTGAGAATATTGATCCAGGAGAGATAAATACAAGAGAGAATGAGGGCAACAAACAGGCAACATCAAACACAATGTCAGCAGACATAAAGAGATATCCTTGGGACCTCGTAAATGAGCTCAAAACTGAAATATTAATTCAAGTTAAGCAAAAGATAAGTAGATTAATAAAAGAAAGGCTAAGCACTCCTCAAGAAGACAAAGATGGAAGAATGGAGGAACACAAAAGAACAAGAGAAATGCTCAAGGAAGAATATAAAGAAAACATAGAATACATGAAGCAAATTCAAAGAGATTACCAGGAAACTAAAAACTCCATTGAAAGCTGGCAAAACTGCTTGAAAGAAACTAAGGATAGACTATCAAAACTTGAAGACAGGCTTGCAATGTGTGATCATGAAAGGAAAGATCTCTTAAAAATAGCAAGGCAACAGGCAGTAACAATACAAAGGTTAGAAGAAGACAAAAGGATCTATAACTTAAGAATAAAACATTTGAATGAAAAAGCAGGAGTCAAAACCAAGAAATTGCAAAGGCTATTCACAGAAATTATTAAGGAAAACTCCCCAAGCATAGAAAAAGGAAATGATATGCACATGTATGTAGCATACAGAAATCCAGCCACCTACAACCAAAACACAGCTACACCCAGACATATAATAATCAAGATCCCAGAAATTCAATATAAGAACAGAATATTAAAAGCCATCAGAGAAAGAAACAGATTACCTATAAAGGAAAACCCATCAAAATCACGGCAGACTTCTCAACACAGACCATCAGGTCAAGAAGAGCTTGGAGAAAAGTAATTCAAGCCCTGAAAGAAAATAACCTCCAGCCCAGATTGATGTATCCTGCAAAACTGTCTCAAGAAATTAATGGAGAAACAAGATGCTTCCATGACAAAGAGAAACTGGGAGAATTTGTGACCACCAATCCAACCCTACAAAAAATACTGAAGGACTTTCCAGAGAGAGAGAAAAAGAATATGAGGATTTCAGGAACAGTGGCAGAGAGGGCTCAATGAACAGGGCAGACAGTGGAATGAAAGAGAAAAATAGACAACCATTAGTAGAAAAATAGAATGGCAGAAATGAGGCAGAGAAGATTGGCTATAATCTCTAACATAGATGGCCTTGATATACTAACAAAAGAAACACAGGCAGAGTAGATCAGGAGATAGGGTCCATCAAGATGCTCTGTACTGGAAATATAATTAACCTGAAAGAGGGTTTATGGACAGAAAGTCAAATATGAGAAAACAATGCTCTATGTGACAGGGAACCAGAGAGAAATAGAGGCAACTCAACCAGCACCTGCAGCTAAGTTGAAAAGACAGGATACTTTGTTCAGTAGAGAACTACTCTAAGGAAGGAAAATCTTGAGACTTTTATAGGTAAAGGAATACAACTTCAGATCATGCCCAGGAGTCAGAAGGTTCAGAACCAGTTAGGGTAAATAGCAGGCTGCTCCTCACAATCTAAAAACTGAGAGACTAAGTGGGACCCATAATGTGCAGTGCATCCTGTGAGAGTGAAAGGGGAAGACTTGTCTAAAAAAGGAAGGCAGAGGGTATTGTTAATAGGGTAACCAGATTTAAAATTTATATTATTTTCATCACTCTGCTTAGATGGATTGTATCCTGTTCCAGTATTCTACTTACATTAGATATGAGGGCATGGTCAGCTACCCCAGAAATAAGAGGACATATTATGGTAATAATCCTTAATTTCCTTTCAACTTAATCTGAAGCCCTATATAACTTATAGTGTCTTAATATGACTGATCTTATTTGAATCTGGTTTGTTAGATTGCTGTTTTGTATTGACTGATTTTATTCAAATCTGTTACGATTGATAGTATCATGTCTAAGAGTATAGGCAACTACACTGAAGATGACAAGATTCACCAAGATACCCACTCTGGTTTGATTATTACCTGCTTTTGAAGTCTTATGTCTCCAATGCTTTGCTTTTATTAATGTTGTTATATATTGCTGAGACATCATAGTAACCATTGTAGATCACTTTGTATTGTGGTTTTATATGGCTTTTGCTTCATGCTTTTCTAGGATTTGTTTTGTCTTACTTTGTTTTGTTTTTCCCTCTAATACAGAAATGATAGATATACATGTAGAGACTCATGCATGTGTAGAGCTTATAAACAGTTTATGAGAACCAACTATATAATGCATGATAAAATGAACAACTACTTTGAAAAAAAAGAGACACTACTGTACCCAGTGCTGATTCCGTAACATCATGATGTGAAATCCAGCAATGCTATCATTCTTTGTTCAGAGTGATTGTAGCCAGTTTTGTTTTCTTTAAGTTAAACATACATGAAGGTATGGACAGCTGTTTTGAAGAGAATGAGAGACACTATGACAGCCATTCTTGGCTTCCCTATTGTCTGGCCTTGAAGACCTAAAACACCTTCCTTATCCTGTTCAGATCAGTTCCATACTATGTTGTTTTGTGTGAATTCCCTGTATGTGACCATATGGACAACAATTTGGAAGAAAACAAGAGTCTATATGATAGATAGTGAATATCTCCGATTGTCTAATTTTTAAATTTATGTCTCTTACATTGATTTCTTGTGTTCTGCTTTGTTCTGTTTTGGTGTTTTTAATTTTACCCTTTTGATATAATTGCATGTATGTTTAAATGTGTAAAATGGATGACCATATTACTGTTTTTGTTAGATCATGGAACAGAACTGTTAACAGTCTCACTGTTTGAATGTCTATTTTGTATGTTTTAATTTTGTAATTTGAACAACTATTTCCACAATGTCAGTATGTAATTTATCAAGTAATGATTTCTTAGTGTTTTTGTTTTTGTTGTTGTTCTTTTCCTTTTTTCCTTGGAATTCTGTATTGTTGCTACCCTTTATTCTGTTTTGTTTTGGTATAGCTTTTTTCTCTTTAAATAAAAATTTAAAAAAAAAGATCTGCAACAACAATGACACCCCTTTTTTAATCATTTGAAAGCTTATTTAAATTCTTAAAAACTAGTTTAATTAAATTAGTTACTTTGCAAAATATAATTTTAAAATTGGTATGCCAAAATTGTGTGTGTAGCATTAACAACAATTGATTGAATGCAATTTTTATTCATTCAATAAGTAATGCTTTAACTCATTTTATGTTATTTATTGCAATCAAGACCTATTAAACTTAGATCCATACAATATTATTTAATAGCACACATTAATGATATGATTAATAGCCTGCTATGCATGGTAATTTAAATAAGATTAAATTCTCAATAAAACAATCTTTTAGTAATCCTTCATATACCAAGTCATTGCTCCAGAATGCAATTTGTTATAGTTTAGACTTTCAAAGTCAGTCTCCAAAAAAATATAAGACATATAATTATGTCTATTTGGAGACCGTGCTCTTTTATCATGTGCACTGCCCTTGTACAACCCTGATAATATCTTCTTTTGCTCTGAATTGTATCTTTTAAATTAATATAGCTACTATAGTGTCTTTATTTTATGGGATCTTAGTATATCAAATATAATAGTACCAAACACTGCATAGGAGTATTTCTAACAAAATGATTTCAGGATCAATATATGAACATTTTAACATTTCTGATGACAGGTCAAGATTATTGCTCAGTGGCAAAGGACCTGCCCCCAGTATGAGGTCGTGAGTTCTATTCTTCATCCAAAAAAAAAAAAAGATTCTGATGAAATAAGCCAATGAATATTTAAAGAGTTAATCCTTTTATTCCACAATTATACATAGACTTATTTTTAAAATGTCACTTATTTCCAAGTGGTTTGGAAATTTCAGACAATTCCCATGAAAATCCAAAAAATTTACTCTATGATCCAATCTTTCTTTGGATTTTGACACACTGATTTAATGGTTTAGTTGAAAAAAACAGGTACTTCAGAATATATAAAGAAATAGTGAAAAAGAATAAATCAAGGGGTAGGGGATGCTACCTGACTTTTGGGTTTTCTATAGATCTACTATTAAAGAGATACCAAAGCACTAAAGAAGAAGATAGACACATAGATTAATAAAACAAATGATAGAGCCATAAATGGAATCACAGAAAGATAGTGAGCTGGTCTTTAGATAAAGAGCAAGGATTATTCAATGAAGAAAATTTTTTTTCCAAAAACGTGATAGAAAATTGGGTACCACATAAGAATTAAAGAAAATGAATTCAGAGAGAAATTTTATAAAATTATTTCAAAATTTGTAATAACCCTAAAGTTTAAACACAATGTTATAAACTTAAGAGAAGTAAATGTAAAAAAAATGCATGTGGTTTTTGGTGCTGTGATATATCATAGATTGAAAAAATGAATGCATGGCATATGAAAAAATGTGTAAAAGTTTTTTAAAATTGAAAATTTCTGTTCTGATATAGACACCATTAAATGAATGCCAGGAAGAGTCAGAGCCTAGGGAAAAGATATATATAACATATATACCAGCTCAGCATTGTTTTAGTAATGATTAAATGATTTCTTAAATTCCATAAGTTTCTAGATGTAGAAGAATCATGCCTCAGAAGGTTTACAATTACACTCCCCCTTTCTGTTCCTGATTCATATGACAGGTGGGACTTTCAGACTGATCAAGTTTAGTTAAGGTTTTGAATGTTGCATTGATACTCTTGATTATGTTGGGATGAGCTGAATTATTATTGCATATAAAATGGACATAAATATTTGGAGGCCGCAGTGCATAATTTATTCAAAAGATGGGCAAGTACTAATCCTTGCAACCTGTAAATATATTACGTTACATAACAATAACATTTTTAGATAACATTAAATGAAGAGATTCAAGATGACTGGATTATTTTAGTTGGTGTAACTATAGTCATTATAAGAAAAGAAGCAGATAAAATGCCTACAGAGAATATGCATGTAGTTACAGAAACAGAGATTGAAATTCGAATATGAAGGTAATGGCTGCAGAAAAAACATCAAGAAGGCTGTAGAAACTTGAAATGTAAATAAAAGACTTTTTCCATAAGTCTCTCAAGCAAATGTGCTTAGCCTTTACCTTGATTTTAAAAGTTATTAGTTCCTGAATCACAACATGGTACATTAGCGTAGCTTAATCTTACTTTGCACCTTTTCGTTATAGTGACAATAGGAAACAACAAGGGAATGCAGTCTCAGGACTTTTAGTGAAGGATGTCTCTTTACTAAGTGTTTCTTGTGGAGTTACCCACTCTTCTTAGAGTCTCCATCACTACGCGGGGAAGAAGAGTACTTCCTTGGTTGGTGTTTGTTGCAAGGTTGTCACACAGCAGTGCTTCTTGCACGTCTTGGTTTCTCTGGATGAGACACAGATATCTCAGAACCTAGAGAACGAACAGCAGTTTGTTGTGGTCATAACCACATAGTTATTCCATTATTTCTCAATGAGTTAAGATGGTCTGAGATTCAGTAGACAAAGGAGCATTTTACCTGGCTAATTAACCTTACCAATGCTTATTGTCTCATACTTGTCTATTTCCAGTGTCAGAAGATAAATGAACCTTCTCTGGGCTGTTTGCTTGCTGGGTTGGTCACTGCAAGAAAACTGAGCCAGGATTAGAAGTACATGAGAAACCCTGTCAAGTCTTTTTCACACTCCACAATGCCAAAATGGTTTGAGTTTCTCACCTACGCCTAAAAGCTGTCCTTTGTTTGCCTCTTGCATGTTTTTCTAACAAAGAAAAGGTAGAGAAAAAGTAATCTATCATATTTTCAAAAAGGCCAAGTCTTGGGATTTATCTTTTCTAATACATTTCTGAAAGTTTTAATAAAGCATTACAGACACATTTTAATATAAATATATTCATTTAAATATATAAAGAAAATGTTTATTAAAATGTATATATTCTTTTAACAATATAAGTATATTGACAAAGCTAAAGCAACAGTGCATTGTACATCTATTCAGAAGGATTCCCTTCCAAAAACTAGAAACAATATTAGAAAATTTTCAGACATTGCCACATACTTAAAAATTCCCATGTATCGGCAAGTTATGCTCTGTTCCTTCTGATCTATCACTTTGAAAGTTCCAAAATATAAGTAATGATAACCTCAAAACATGTTATCTTTCTCACCCCATTTACCTCACCACTGGAGCATGACTCTTTTTAATAGCAAGAATATATTTCAATTGTTTTTATATCTATACTGCATTTTTACTCTGATAATAAAATAATTGCAAATACTTCATATTATACATGAAAAATATTTTATTATGTACTTTTTCTTTAATTACACTGACTGCAAATTATTGTCACCATTTCATTGTGTTTTTAATATGTATTATAGAAAATTACTGTTTATTTTTATGTATTTAAAGAAGTTAAAATACTACTGGTTTATTGAAATTTGCAGTAGATGCAGTTCCCATAAATGTGAGAAACCACTAAATCAGAAGTTTATAAATGGGAAACCTGAACTTGAAAATATTTGAATATCTACTCCCCAGTAACCTCTAACTGAAACTATCTTTCCTTCAATAATCTATTCAAGCAACAAATTGCCCTCATATTTGAAATATTTATGGTTTCTATTATTTAAAAAATCATGGATGGTTTGATAAAATATTTTAGTTATTATAGATTATGGAATTTACATATACTGATTAGTACCTTAAATGTATTAAATATGATACTCAGTATGAGCAGAAATACATATTTATTGTAACACAAAGAGTGCTACTTTAAATGTTTTTATAATGTGTTTTCCAGTGAACTTCCTGTCTGCTGAATTCCTATACATTTTATTTCCTGAATTAAAAGTATTTTTTACAAGTATATAGGCTTTACTAATATACCACAGTGAATTACAGCACAAATGCATGATGAATAGATATCATCTAAAATGATGGCACATTTTTACATAATTAAAATCAAGAATGAGAAAAATGGAAAACATTAACAAATATTGGAAGCCAGAAAATTGTACGTTAGAAGATAAACTAGACTAGGGAAGAGTTAGATTCTGTCTTGTTTACTTCTCTTGTTGCTGAGACAACATACCTGACAACTGACAAGTTAAAGGAAGAAAGTGTATTTCAGCTCAGTTTGTAGAAGTTTAATTCCGTAATTGCCTGGGGCCAAGGCAGCGTGGACCGGCAGCAGGGCATTGCAGAACAGAGACAGTCACGGCAGAGCAGGCACAAGGCAGCGCACAAGCAGCGAGCAGCAAAGTTGATTCTCTTTTCCCTTTTTATCCTTCATCCATGATAAGCCTCTTAGTGGTGCTATTTACAAGCAGGGTAGGGCTTCTATTATCCACATCCACAACTATATTAATCCGTTGAGTTATCTCAGGATCCTATTCTCAGCATCAAGCATTCTAGATGCAGTCACTTCTGAAAAGCTCCACTTATGAGCACATGAGGCACTGGGGAAACATCTATTTATAAGCCATAACAAATACTTAACCACCAAAAAAAAATTGAAAGATTTAAATTTATGTAAGAATTTCCCAACAGAACCAGGACTTGGCTAATGTTACTACTCCAGATAGCGGAGTAACTGTGGAGGTCTACCCGCCCCCCAAAAGGTTCAACAATTATATATCTACATCCACGCTATGGAACTGATGACTGTTCATAGCAAACCTGGAAGAAATTATAACTCTATCTTAAGAAAGCAAAAGAAATGAATACTGAAACAGAGTCATGAAGGTCTAAATTTAGGTAAGAGTGTGTTACCAGATTGGCAATGAGAGCAGCAGATAAAATCTATCCCAAGAGATGTGCACACTGCTGCAACAGCAAGTTTTCTGCATTTGAATTCAAAGGTTCCTAAGATTCCACAGGCCTGCCTGTCCATATAGAGAAGAGAAAGGATACAGGACCTAAAGTAATGTAGCAGAGGTACAAAGGTGGAATCACAGGGACAGCGAGACATCTTCCAATGAACTACTTTACACTGCACTAGAATCTACATGAGAGACAATAGAGCATGTATACTTGTAGCAAAACAATCGACATTAAGCTTCCTTAAAGTTTGATAAACTGTTAGACACATTTGTTCCCTAAGTATATTAAGAAATCTGTCATTTACAGGCAGAGCTGCTATACTGATTCCTCATCGGTTATAGACTATTCACAGGTTACTGTTCCCTGATGAATGTTAAATGTGGCCACACAAAACTCTTTCTATTGGTATATGTACCAACAGAATGGCAGAATTCCCTTTTATCTTGGATATAGATTGATTTTGAATTAATGTTGGAAAAGATTTCAACTAAGAGCTAACATAGTCAATGTTAGAGAAATGCTACATCCGCTTTCAAAGTCTTAATTAAAAGTACTAAATAATGAAACTTCTAAGCTTCATATTACACTCAAACCATTGCTGTAGGTGGGAGAAATGAAATTCAGCTCAGTTGAAAGAGAAACTAGAGGGTGGGGAAGTAAAAACAGATGAGCTATTGGAAAAGTGGCAGAGTATTTGGGATGTGTCTATCAATATGTAGAGCCCAACGAATTGCTAATCATTTTGAAATCATTCTCCTCAGTGAGTTGTCATCGGTCTTTGCCAAGTGGCACCTACAGTACCTGCGGGATATTGTTTCTATCTCCACCCACATTTCACAGAAAGCATTTTCCAAGTCCTTGTGAAAGATCTTTACTGGGTTGCCAAGCTGGGATAAGGAGGAGAAAAAGATTTACACACATGTCCATGAAAAAGAAAAATAATTTAAACTCCCAGGTTTTTGAAAGCAAATGCTCCAGGAAAAAGTGAGTCAGGGACCCATGATCAGTAAGAGGTGATTTTGCAATTTGTTCAACTGAAGAATCATCGTGATCACAATAAAAGTAACAATTTTGAATAGACTGAATCTTCTCAACAGAATGAGATATAGAAAATTGGAATGAAATTGTCCCAAATTCATTAAAATTTTAGAAGTTCCTTAAAAAAGCACACAGAAAAATGTTGTATGAATAATTATTTATTCAAATATCTGTAAATAAAATGTAGGCTTCAGCTCTTGGTTGACATCTTCATGGGTGACAACTTGTTTACTTTTTCTTTGAATGGTCAAATTGTTTTATTTTAAATTATTGACTCAGAGTCAACAGGTATTGTATTAACAAATTTCAGACTAAGTTCTAAATTGAGGCAAAAAAGCTAAAGGGAATGACTCTGGATTTAGTGTAGGCACTAACCATGTTTATGAATGAGAGGAAATGCAGAAATCAAGTGATTCAAGTAGGAGAGGGGGAAAAAAAGGAGGGAATTAAATATTAAAAAAATGCTTAAGAACAGTTCAGTACAACATTCATAGCACAAGCTAACATAATGTGGCATGCTGAGAGCAAACAGAACTCATCATTTCATTGTTCTTAATTACTCTCATAGCACTATGGCAGGAGAGTCCCACATTTACCTTGGACAGCAAATTCTTAGGGTACTAACACTCTTGGTAGTGATTGGCCTTTTTAATTGGAAAGAAAAGCATTGATGCATTTCTTCTTGTGGTTTTATATCTTATATGCCTAAAAATTATTTTTCAAAAACTAAATGTTAGCCACTAGTATTAATGTACATAAGGGAGGCCTTAAACTACATGCTTTAATTGCAAAGACTGAAAACCACTGAGAAAGAAAAAAAATCTCAATATTAAATTACTGTCATCAATTTGAGAAAAAATATGTAGGCATTAAACATTTGCATCTTTAATGATACTTATAGGTAGATAACTAAAGTTTTACTACTTTGTATCAGATCTCAGTTTAATAGAAATGTATCAAGTAGAGTATCTTTCATTATGTATACAGTTACTTGAAAAGCCCACATAGAATATGAAAGCAAATTATAATATTCCCAGAAGTGGTTACATTTATATTTTTTAGGCTCATTATAAGCTTTGTCATCAGGATAAAGATAGGTTGTTTCTTTTCTCTTTTTGTTACATTTTCCAGGTTTCAAAAAAAATGTCATTTCCATGCAAATTACCCCTTGCAACATTCATTAAACCCTTTTTTCCTGAGACATTAACTGGTTCTCGATCCTCTTAGTTATCTATGAGGAATCTTGTAAGGGGCAAAACAACAGAACAATGCTGCTCTGATTTAATATGAAACACAAAACAGTAAGATACTGTTCAAAGTTATATTTCTGTGATGTGAGAATGTTCTGAGACAATGCTGAGACAGAATACATTCTTGTGCGTTAGAATAAGTAATGTGAGAACTGATACAAATGAATTTTTGTTACAGACTGTATAACAATTACAGTCATCTTTTCTGCATTTCATAGGTGAACATTCTAGGAAGTGAAAATTGGTCCGTTTCTTATGTGTGCCTTTTTAAGGACCAAGAAAATATTGTCTAAATTAACAGTAACCTCAGTAATGGAGAGCATGCACTTTACACCGACAATGCTCAGGTAACACTTTGTTACCATAATATAATTGCAACATCTTGATAAACTTTTCCCAAAAATTTTGGCCTTTAAATGTTTTTCCATGTAAAATATAATTGCATGAGATTTTGGGAATATGTAATCACTTGTGTATGAGACACTGTTAAGGAAATACCATAAATATAAAAACAATGTTAGCATTTGTTATCAACATCATAAAATATAGTAAACTATTGTATTTATAATAGTTGTACATTAATTTTACTTTGTTTAAATTCACTGAACAGGAATAAACACCATGATTAGCCTACTTTATGTGAGAAAATTATACAATTTGTACATGAGTAGAAATAATGTGACATATTTCATTTCTTAGCTACAATTTACATGAGAGAGTTGTTGTACCAGAAATATAAATAAACTTCATACAGTGCCCATTATTTATACGTGTATTTTTAACAAGTCCACTGTGTCATTTTATAATTTCTGTTTTATGTTTAAAAGCTCACAATAACAAAAAATGACTCAAGCTTCCATTTACTAACAGTTTTGTGCAAATACCACATAACAGGTAAACATAATTTTACTTCTCAAATAAAACCAAAAATTGGAAAAAGTATCACTACATTTTATCATTTTAATACTTGTTTTGCAGGGAAAATTACTTTACTGGGTTAAAATTACTTTTAATAAGTAATTCTGAAAGCTTCATCAAATAATTGTAAGTCTCAGAATGGGCAAAGATCATCTCGAGGACAATTTGGAGAAATATCAATATTTTATACAGGTTGTTAACTTACATTTTAATACCAGTGTTCTTTTTCCTTTGCTAATAAACAGTCATGTATGAAAGCATACATCTGCTGTTTGACAGACTTGAAACTACGTCACTGTGGATGTTTATTTTCTTTCAGTAACAGCTTCTTACATTGTTTTTTATTTCAATTGATAAATAAAATCTATATGTATTTATTGTGTAACACATGTTGTTTTAAAATATACATACACTGTGGAATGACAATCCGGCAATGTAACCTCACACATTTAATCTATTTTAAGTTGCTATAACAGAAGACATGCAGCTATTATCTTAGTCACATTCTTGCCATTGGGACAAGACACTTAACACCCACCACTTAAAGGCAGAGAGTTGAATTTTTGTTCATGGTTTCAATCTATGATCAGCTGTCTCCAAGGCACAAGTGGCATCATGGAAAGTATATGACCTGTTCATTTCATGGCACCCAGGTAGCAGACAGGAACAAATACACAAGTCATGTTTCAGTGATTGAAGTTCAATCAGGTAACATCTCCTAACAGCACATTCACTACTGAATTTAGCAAAGGACGAATCTGCTAAGGAAAATGATGTGCTCATGATTCAGTCACCTTCCAAACACTCACAGGATCTGTGAAAGACGAATGAGATCCATACCCCACCAGCTGAGTGATTTACAAAGGAAAGAGTTTTATTTTGGCTCACAGTTTTTATGCCAAGGATTCCAATATCATGTGTCTGGCGAGTGCCACGTTCTGGGACATCTTATTGCAGAGAAGAAAACAGAGAAAGCAGCCATGCATGGAAGGAACTTGGCTTGCTGTGTAACAAGCCACTCTTATGGCAAGTAATCCAGTCCCTTGAAAGTAGAATGCATTGTCATAAAAAAGAATGATTCCTTTTCAGCATTCAAACCTCCCTTCAGAATCGCAACAGTGTCTCAAAGAGGGCCAGTCCTCATGTCAGCTTGGTGCAGATGAACCAGACCCGAATCCCAGCACATAGTTACTATGTTTGCATATGAAGAGTACTTAAAACCTACTCTTAACAATTCCCAAGAACACAGCACACTAATGTGATGTAGGTTCCTCGAGTTTTTTTCTTCTAAATAAATATTTGCATCCTTTTATAACATCTTTCTAAACCTATTCACTCACTTACTTCTTTTAAGAGTACTCTAAAGTACTCTTAAAAGTTTCATTTATGGAGGACTTTATACCAGTTACTATTATTAATGCACTACAATAGCTTTTTTAAACTTATATCTATTCCCAAAAGTCTTACTGGAATCAATTCAAATATTTACAAGTAAACAAACTAAAGATAAGTATCAGGGTATTTTCAATTAAGATGTAGAAATGTGAAGAGTAAAATATGACCACATAATATAAAGATAAAGTGATGTGAGAAATAGTGGAAGTAGTAGAACATGAACAGAATAAATGAAGTCTCTACCTTAAGGTGTAGCGATCATTCTCTTTGGATTAGAAAGTGTGCATTTTCCTGGCTGTTTGTACTGGGTGTAAATCATGATCCTTTATTAAGCAACCTATTTCCAGACATTTATAGGTTAGATAGTATTAAGCCAATTGCAAGGTGAATTATAAATGATATCAAATTTGCTCCTGGCCTGAGCAAATCACTTGCTTCCAGAGTTTTCTTAACTATGTGTATGGAAAGTGTAATTATTAGTGCTATTGTCACATATTCAAGATAATACTATTTCTAGAGTGAGTGAAAATTTATCTAAATAAGATGAATATTTATAATTTTGTTTTGTGGAAGATATAAACTTTTACTTTTAATAGCAAGCTTGTAATTGGATTGTTAAGATTCTTTTCCCATTCCAAATTTGAATGAACGCATCCCTTGTTTCCCTATTTCCAAATCATTGAAGTTAGTTTAACCCTAATTCTATACCAGCGATGTTGATGATCAAAGCAAAGTGCCATATCAATTTGTAGTAAGGAAAAACAATTATAAAATGTCCATAAAAATGAACTTTGCTCCCTTCGAGTCACATTTCCTCAAATAAACGTGTTTTCAAGAAAATATATCTCTTTTCTTGTCCTTTCTTTCTTATGTGTATATGTATATAATGGATTTCTTACACAAAATTTAGCATATCAGACTTTTTCTAATGTAATTCAACAATATTAATTATAACTGACATGATGTATATATATATATAAAAGATCATCCTGTCATATCTTTTTGTACTAGAATTTTCCGGAATTCTATTCTTAGAACTACTATGGGAACACAATTGGAAATAAAATGTTTCTTCTAGGATAAAGGAATGGTGTTGATTATAAGGATGTGGGGTGACAAGCCAGCAGACTATAATGGAAGATAAGAAAATGCCTTTAGTTATGGAGGATACTCTGTACTGAAAACAAATACATGCTAAAGACAAGAATAATATTTTTCAAAACATTATTTTGGCTACCATTCAACAAGTCTCAAGGAGGACAATAAAAAGAACCTGACTTAAATTCTAACAAAAATGAATTCTGGGAGATGGAATTCAAACTAGTTATTAACAATATAAGGTTATGACACACACCAAAGTGTGAGAAACATTAAGGTATGGATTACACATTAGAATAGAGATACAAAATAAATGGAAAGTAGTATAGCATATTTTCTTGTGCCTAGAACTTAAATTTTACAAAAGTAAGTGCATGATGTTGTTTTATGCTTACAACTAAAAAGAAAACTTTTGGCTATTTTCTAAATTTTGAAATTACGGTTAAATCTTCTATTCTGAACAATCTCATATTCCATTGTAGGAAACAAATAGGAAGAGCAACAAAACAATTTGATGGAGTATAATAAAACATTGAAATAAAATGAAAAGTTTCCAAGAGGGAATATACAGTTTTACAGAATCTAATAGAAATTCTGGTTAGTAGATATTTATCTTGACTACTCGCTCTGTGACAAAGTAGATACTGTTTGCTTGTTTGTTTGTTTGTTTTACCCTATAAGTTTTCATATCTATAAGACCCCTGATATCATACTGATGTTGACTCCATACACTGGGTCAGATTAATTTTGGAAAGATGGATCATGTAGGATTACTTTTAAGCATGTAACCCAGGGAAGAACAAGAAAAGGCTTCTTGGGAAATTTTGTAAATTTAATATCAGGCAATGTGGACTTTTCCTTTTCTTGAGAACAAGTTCAAACTATTTAGTTTTAAATTATTAGTGAGTACTGCAGAGGACTGATAAGTGGGGGGTCAATGAGTAATACCAGCTGAACTGAATCAGCACGGCCCTGAGTGCGGGTGGCCTGCCTAAGGTTTGTTGCCAAAATTAAAAGAAGCGGACAGGAAGAGGTTAGTGTTGGTGGTTCTCCGCGGGCTGTTGCCTCTCCCGTTGCCATTAATTCTCCTGGAGGGGCTTGTCAAGCTCTACCTGCTATGAATTTGGCTGGTCTCATTGTCAGAGGAGCCTGGGGCCTTGTTGTCACTGAGAAACGCTATGGTTCACTTTGGGGGGGGTTCTTGGTCCTTACTTTGAGCATCACTTTCTGGCTCCAATACAGGTTCTTCAACCTACTGACACAGGTCCTCCGTCCCACTGGTACAGACTTTCTGATTTCCACTGATGACCTTGGGCCTTCCCAGCGAAGATTTGTGAAACAGACTTGCATGACTCATAGTCATGGACTCTAAGCCTCCTTGGACTTGTCATGGGCTCTAGGTCATTAGCTGGACTCATGTAGGATATTGCTGTGGGATCCAGGCTTCGGCCAGATTCTCTAGATCTTTAGTGTGTGGACAGATTTCATGCACTTTCTTTGCAATTGACTCCTGGGTGATCACTATAAATAATACTATAAATTATGTGTCCTGTATTGTCTTGTTCTACTTGCAAACCCTGACTACAACAAGTGCATTCCTTGTTGTTCAACAACAACAAAGAACTGATATTACGTATATGATATGTCCTTAAAAAGACTTACTATGTTGAAGTCCTAGTTGATGATAGGATTTTGGCAAATCATGGTGTGACAGAAAGTTTGAAATTTTGAAACTAACTGGCAGTCCGGTATCACATCACGACCTATTCTCACCCTGCCTACCACATAGCTGGACTGCTAAACCCAGTTAACCTTGACTGGCTCATCCAGTTGCTTGACATGAATGTCTAACTCAGGTCAGTCTCATCTGGCTGCACTATCTGTGCTTTGCCTCCTAAAACTATATTCTATTTTTCTAACATATTTCAAGAACTCTCTACCCAGCAACAGGCAGTGGCTAACTTACCCCAATAAAATTCCACCGTGCTTTTTTATCTTCTGCACCTTCTGCTTGCAAAACATATAGAAGCTAAACCCCAAACTCCCCCAGGACTGGTGATTTGGAGTTGGATTGCCACCAGCCTGCTGGTAGAATAAAAGTTGCCTTCCAACTCCCTGGTGCAGAGCATCTTGCTTTCAGTTTTGTACTGATCTGCAGTGGTGGAGAATGAGGGCCCTGATCTCATCGGATGATATTACAATTTCATGGCATTATTGATATTAGAGACTCTTTCCATGGTGTCAGTTATCAAGGATGCCTGCAGTGAATCTCCACTCTCCTTCCTGCCTGGGTTATGGCACACAGCAAGAAAGAGCAAGGAACTAAATAGAGGGATGCAGTTAGACTCTGGGATGATCTCTGTCCTCTGGAGACAAAGACTCAGTGTCTCCAACTAGCCACCAGTTTATATAGCCTGTTCAAGGGGAGGCATACAGTGCTTTTCCTGGAATAGTATATAAGTAGTGTTAGAATGGGCAAGCTTAACACCGCAAAGGCCTATATTGTCTTCAGCAGACTTCATCTTGCTCTATGAGCCTCACTTACCATGAGGAAGCGGATCTCCACTTTCCAAAACTGGCCCACAGGCAAGGGCAAAACAATTTATAATTTGTGGTCCCCAGTAGAAAGAACAAAGGATACATCAGGGACCAAACCCAGCCTGGGAACCACAGCCATGCAAGAATCCTTGCTGGACTGGAACAGCCAGACCGTAGCCACTCCTGTGAGTCAGCACCATTTGCAAACCAGAGGTAGAGAGAGCAAAGAACACATCAGTGAGCAAACTCAGCCTGGGGACCAGAGCCATGTGTGGAGCTCTTTCGGACTGGAACAGCCATAACCTAGCCCCTTCCAGCCTTCCGGGCTGGCAAACACGAAGTACCATCCCACAGCCTCAATCCCAACCCTCTATCAGCGACAGGCTTATCCAGAAATACATAGGCTGTGATGACAGCTATGGAGGTGAAATGCAATTGGAGGCCTGTGGTGCTTTGGTGTTTCACTAACACTGCAGGTCTAGGGCCAGTGGTCTGATCATAGGTTCAGAAGATAGAAGTACACAGTGTGGTATTCAGAAGGGATCTCCTTCTGAGGGTTGTGGCCAATGATGATTCCCTATGGTCTTGTTTTGGAAGTCCTATATCATTTCCATTGTTTTGTTGGGTTGGGTTTTATTCTCTTTTGTTTTGTTTGATTATGTCAAATCTGATGGTAGAAACAGTTATTTCAAAGATAGTAAGATACATTGTGGTAGCAATTTTGGATTTTCTATTGCTTGTTTTGAAGTCCTTTATTGCATTCATTGTTTTGTTTTACTTTTCCTATTCTATTCTGTTCTGTTTGATTTTTACTATGTCCAAAGTTATCTGTCCATAGTTTACTATGTCCATAGTTATCAGCTATTCTGAAGACATGAAAAAGCATTATGGTAACTACTGTTGACTTTATCATATTTTTAGGCCTGTTCCTCTTACACTGGTTTGTTTTGATTGGTTTTATTCTGTTTTATCCTCTATAAAATTATATATATTATAATATTTATAGATTATGTATATATATGTATATATATATATATATATATATATATATATATACACATATATATAAATTTGTGGTCCCCAACAATTGACACAGATAGGAGTCAGGGCCTGGTTGAAAGGAATTTTTCTTCATTTGTTTTTCTTAAATATTTGACCACAGCAATGAAAAAACTTATTAACACTGGTATTATCAATGAAATATTGAAGACAGAAGAAACAAGAGAGGGAAAAATGTTGACGTCAGAAAGAAAAATAACAGGGAAATCTGATGTCAACTAATGGAGTTTGATTTCCTCATTTCAGTTCTGTCTGATACTTTGAAGTTTCTCAGTTTTAACCCTTACACTCACTGCAGTAATAAGAAATATAATATGAGATTAGCAAAATAAAACAATTTTTCATTTCAGAATAAGATGTGATAATAGAAAACACATTTATTTCCCACATCAAGCTATTAAAAACAGAGAAAATATATGAAGCACTGTATAGCAAGACAGTGGACAGTACAGAAATAAGGACAATAGTCCATGAAAGGTGAGAAATAAATGAGATGAGACCAGGTCCCTTTTAAAGCTATTAGTTCCCAGGTTGCAGTGCTGAGACAGGTCAAAATGCAAAGTAGACATATTATTCAGGAAAAGTCAAAGCAGTCAGAGTACACAAAATACATGAGAGAGGATAGGAAAAAATAAGTGTCCAAATCACTCTTTTCTGAATACTGCTATAGACTTTGAACAACAGGAAAATCTAACTTTGGAGGCATAAAGTCTCCACACAAGATATATAAGCATATACATACATGCACATATCTGTATGAAACATGCATGAACAAATGGGATAACAGACTATGAAAAATTCCAAGTGACATTACCCATACATTTGGGTCTAGTAATTAAAAATTTAAAGTTAGGTCAGTATAGTTATGTGTGCTTATTTAGAACTATTCAGGTGGTGGAGCAGGCATAGAATCAGAATTTTAGTATAGCCAAGAGAACACTAATATATAAATAATGGACAAGGAAACTTAAAGAATAATCAGGAGAGGTTTAGTTTGTTTATTTTTTGACACTACTTATCTTTTCTCTATTTACATACTTGAACTTCTTAAATTACTAACAAACATAATAAGATTACATTATTGCTTTCCAATAAACATTTCTATGCTCCAGTTCACTGAATCTGCTGATCAAATGTTTATCAAAGACTTTGATGTTTTTCAGTTGTCCAGTTGGGGCTTGAAGTTGTATTTCTCTTGCCTCAGTCTCCTAGCATACTGAAATTACAGGAATTAGCCAGGTTTAGTTGTATGTAATCTGGAGAGATGGATTAGTGAATGAAATGTATGTTCTGTGTTTACATTTTAAAATAAACAATATAAAATGTATTTTAAAACTTTGACCATTTTCAAAGTGAGGAATTTGAGCACAGATGACTAAACAAAATCCTTTTTGTTCATATTTAGGTAGAATAACATCATTATGGTACATTTTCTGAATAATTTGTGTACAAAATTAGACAATGTTTGGAATTTTCTTTAAAAAAAGTGAAGACTAGTATATGCCAGATTAAAAAAAACAATTGCCCATAAGTTTGTCAATGTTTAAGTAGAGTGAACCCTATGTTAAGGATCACTGATATATTTTATCTATTTGTGTAAACTTGCTGTATTCCATACTAAATAGTTAAACAATCCAGTGTAAGAAAATTCTCACAATTTTTGGTAAATACATAATGATGCCAAATATATAATTATCCTATAAAAAGTTATTCAGAAGTTGTATAGTACAATCTGTTTTGATATTTGTGAAAATATCGTTAGCATTTCTGAAAAAGTGTCAGAGTTATGTGATTTTATTAGGATTTATTATGTATAGTTGTTTATTACAATTACTCATCACCATATAAATCAATGTGTCCTAATTAAAATATCAAAAACAACACTCTCTTGAGTTCATATTAATTTTTGTGTTTATTAAAAGATTTCTTACAAACCATGTTCATTATTACAGTAATGATTTAATGTAATAATTATTACTCTACTCTAAAGAGACTCAGAAAATGGAGTCTTATTTGTTAAAGGGATTGCAAAAACTCAAATAGCAAACTACTACATGTAGACTTGGAACATTGACTTTTTACTAATTATTAACTTTTATAATTTTTATATGTTCTCTATATCTGATCCCATGCTATGATTTCAAAGACAATTTTTTTTATTAAGGAAGATGTGAAATTTTAGTGATTTCTGTGTCCTAAATTATAACAAAACATTTTTAAGATCACTAACTTTATCCTTGGGAGTTTGACTATTTATAAGTTTTACATTTTTTAATTATTTTGAAGGTAATAAAATACAACAGAACAAGATGGAACAAAGCCAATTGAGACAGTGTAGTGAAACTGGTACACAACTTCACAGCAGGTTACTGGGATAAAAATAATAGGTACCATAGTATATATCATTATCTTCACAATAGTTGTTCTTTCTTTTTTTTTTAAATTTTATTTTAAAGAGAATAAAACAAAAGAGGTCAGTACAGAGCAGATCAGAACAGGACAACATAGGCAACATAGTACTTTACATTAAGACAACCGGACATCAACAGTAGCTATCACATCTCTTACTCTGCTATAGCTGAGCATAGTTTCAAATACAATAATATCAAACATAACAAAATAGTATAAAGCCATTCAAAGAGTGAAAGAGTATAGTATCTTTTCTTATCAGTTTAATAGTTGTTCTTTCAATCAGGAATAGCAAAATCAAAGGAAAGACAGGACATTACAGACCTTATCAAAACAGAATATTGAACACAGCAATATCATTAATAAGAACAAAGCAAAACAGCAATAAAATTATTTGCCTTCAAAGAGATGGTAGAAGGAAATCCCCCGTATTTGCTATATTGCATATGGTCAGCCTCCAAAGAGACGCTCAGATCTATGGCTCCCACTTGCTAAGGGCGGGAGGGGTAGGCTCACAGCCACTTACCATGGAGGCGAGCTGGTTGCTTGGTTTCCCAGCGCCCTACGTTCCAATATGGTATGGTATCATTTATTTTATATGACAAGATAAAATAAGAATATTGCTGTAATTACTATTTTGAAAAAATATCCACCATTTAAATTAGCCTCCATGATTTATTCAACCCAATCATTGAACAGTTATAAACGCAAGACAGATTCACCAAAACTAAATATCCTTGCACTTGTCAGCACTGTATGAGTTATAGTAAATAAAACCCGTCTTTGCTTCATGGCAGTCAATTTTGTAATCACAGAATTTCCTTTTCTTTATAGTTGTAATTTCTATAACTTTTCAGAATTAGCAGACCTAGACATGATGAACCATCATTAACACTGTGACATGAGAGTTTGCTTTGGGTTAACTGTTTGTTTCACAAATATATATGCTGAATTCTAACGTCCAACATAATCTTAATAGGAGGTAATTATACTGTGAAGGGGGAACCCTACTGACTGAAGCCAACATTCTGATAAATGTGAACTCAGAGAGCTACGTATTTATCATTTGAGGACATAAGACATGGCAAACTCATTCTTATTAACTGAAATTGGAGCCTTCCTGAAATGCCAAATCTGCTATTGTCTTGATTTGGTCTTATCCTGAATTATAAGAAATAAGTTGGTTTCTTTCAATGAACTAGTGCATACATTGTTTGATCAAATTTGCATGCATATATCTGTTAATCTGAGAAACTATTTTGAAGATAAAAATATGCAATATAATAATCATTGTGTTAATTTTCTAGCATGTTGTTTTGAAATTCTTATCATTCTCATTGTTTTTATCTCTTTAAATTAAAAAATGTGGAGGCAAAAAAGAAATAAATTAGTATTTATGAATTATCTTGTTAATGGTATTTTGTTACAGCAACTCAAATAATACATGAAAAAAATATAAAATATTAGAAATAAAGAGCCCTTTATCTGTATCAGGGATATACTATACACAGCAGAAAAAGTTTCATGAAACTGAAGACAGAGTATTTGAAAACTATCCAAGCTAAAATACAAAAAAAAAAATCTTTCAGGGAAATTACTTGAAAATAATTATAAGTCAAATTTATCAAGAAGCTCAAACAAAAACCATGACAATATGCATGAAGCAAACTGAGCGCATGGACATATTATTTAAACTACCCAAAGAAAATTGCAAAGAGAAAAATTTAAACATAACTAATGCAAAAATTACAATGTGATATTACAGCATGCCCATTGCGATAACTACTTTCCAGACTAATGATGATGATTGATGACGATGACATTATCTAGAATCAAGGATGATATGGAGAAACTGGCACCTTCATGATCTGCCCAGCAGGATATGAAATGGTGTCATGGCTATGGAAAATGATAGAAATAGACAAGTTTCCCCCCAAATTGACAGCAGTATTACCACGTGCTTCTGCAATTCCATTTCCGGATATATATCTCAAAATATTGAAAGCAGAATCTAAAGTAGGTATTTGTACAATTGTATTCACAGAATTATTAAATCACACATGCTAAGTGTGAAAATAATGTGCTTTTTTACTGATGGATGAATGGACCAGCAAATTGTGTGTGTAACATATAAGTTCAATGAAAATGTTACTCAGTCTTAAAAATAAAGGAAATTCTTCAGTATGTTGAAAAATGGGTGAGTCTTTAGGACTAATGTGCTAAATGCAATGAGCTGTTCATAAAAAGTCAGATAACATGAGATTCCACTTCAGTGAAGTACTGAAGAAATCAGTATTATATAGAGAGAATCTAGCATCAGGAAAAAGGGGGAAGAGTAGAGTAGTTTAATAGGTAGAGAGCTTTGATTCTGTGAGATCAAAAAGAGTGATAGCGTGGATGATAATGATTGTTATATCACATTAGGAACATGTAAACTTTGACCTGTATACTTACAAATTGTTAATCAAGTAAATTTTATGTTATATATTCTTTATCCCCATAAAATGTATTTTACCACAGTGAAAAATATAATTTACAGCGCCAAACCCTAATGACTAGGAACTGTCCCAAAGCAAAGAAACTGTGATGGGGAAAAGGGAAGGAAAGGAAAAGACAAAACACACACACACACACACACACACACACACACACACACACGGCAACTGAAATATAGAAAATGGGTTCTCTTAGTTCACTGAAAAGAAAGATTTGTGCTAATGTCTGGACAATATCTCATGTTTATATCTTGTACTCTGAAGATAATTTTATGCTATGTATTATTTTTACTCCCCTATTATGTTGTTTTGAAGTTCTGTTTTATTTTCTTTCTTCTTTTTATAATAAAAAATTAGTATTTGGACAAAATCCATGGTAATATATAATTCATTTGAGAGATCCATTGCTATTTATGACAGGAAAGTTGTGACCTATTGGATTAAGAATCTATCAGTGGGGAGAGTTCTTAGCTTTAGGCAAGTGTGATACAAGAAATATATTTGCATGTTGACTGGCAGTCTTGACTACAGTGACAGTTCCTGTGAGTATTTCTACTTTAGGTGGAGTTGAATTTTCAGAGTCCGCTCCCAAATCTACCTGTCTGTAGTAGCACAGCTGCTGGGCTGTGGGACAAGGGACATTTAAGTTTGAGTTTAGCTAACAGGTACAGTTCTCATTTTTAAGCTTTCCTTGGCAGCACAGGCATCGTTTGGTAATTATGCACAGGATCTGGTTCCTATTGATGAATACTTGTTTCCAAGTCATCCCAAAGCTTCCAGAACCTAGTGAAATGACTAAACTATCAGCTAACTTCCAAGAGTCAGGTAACTGCAGTTTCTCATATGCCCTTCGTCAATATCCCTACCTGCGTGGTCAGACTGGCAAGAGTGCCCCTAGACAGTTCCAACACTACAGGTACTCGTGTGGAGCAGTACGCGTCTGTAATAACCCAAAAGGCCTCATCCGTAACAGGCACAAGGAGAAGTTCCAAGGAGTAATGGCTTCAGAGCATTATCTACTGTTCTCTTAGTGTGATGCCAGAGATTGTAGGAACCATCATCTTCTTGCACGGTAATCTAGAAGGTCTAGGAGTACAATTTTTTCCTATCTTCTCACTACAGTCTGATCTTCATAGAGGGCTTTCTTTCCTTCCTTGGAGCATCAGTTTTCCACTATTTGAGATTAGTCCAAAAAGATGCGAAATTGCATCAACCAGTGGGTCTTTTGGAATGAACCCATCCCAAAGAGAACAGAGGAAACAAAACCCTTGTACACTACATGACTGTTGGTCAGGGTCCAATTGCATTTTGGGGTAGCAGGAGGAAGGAACACCTAGTTCACAGAGCATGATGTACAGCTGTTTCCTCCTAGTCCGGACTCCCAGGGCTGTGCAGAATACACTGGTTAGAGAGGAGCTGAACTGTCCCTGGAAAGAGGTGGCAGCAGAAAGCCGTAGTTAATGTTGCCACTACTGCTTGTGTCCTGCCATCTTCGCATTTTGTCTCGCACTCTGAAACAGTGTTAGTAGTAACAACCTTCACACTGCGCCCCTCTGCCTCAGTAGCTTTAGCAAGATTTTCTCTAGAGAGGATCTAATTAGGTCTCTAAGGAGGGAAATGTACTTTATTTTTTTTTTCTTCTGAAGCTTCAACATTTTGCTGCACTGCAGGATGTTTATCCAGGCCAGGGAATTCCTTAGCAGTTACTCCATTCTGGGACACTCTGGGACCTTCTAAGGTCCTACCCTTGGAGAGCCACACGCAACTCCTTGGTTGATCTCTGATCTAACTGCAAGTGATGCATGAGCTCAGTAGGTGAGTTGGGAGTTACAGAGTCAGGGAGATCTCCTTGAACTTTGAAACATTTTTATAAAGAATCTGTTATTAGCCCTAAATATGCCTCAGGCTTCTGCTCGCGCCTCCGTGGACCCCCTGACATGGCTGACTAGATAACAGTCTTCTAGACCCACTGGTGGGGAGGTGCCTGTACAACCTGCTCCCTTCCTTCTAAAATTCATCCCAGGGACCTGATAACTAAGGGAAAAGTGGGAACTTATTTGTGTGTTACATTTTCCCTCAAGGAACCCTGCATGGGTCAGGAGTCAGGTAGATCAGCACAGATGGGGTGCTTGTTTCATTCCATAAGACAGTTACAATCAAAGGATCAAGCAGCTTTGTGTACCCTAGAGTTGGAGGAGTGAGAGAGAGAGAGAAAGGCTGAGAATTAGAAAGAACTGGGAACAGAAACAGCACTGGGAAAATGTTTCTAAGTTTTCTCTTATTTTCCATCCATTGCTTGTAAGAAGACATCTGCAAAGGCATCCGAAGAGGATCTCTGCTAAACAGCCAAGTAAAAGGGACGTGGGGTGAAAGTTCTGGGGCAAAATAATGTAAATATGCAAAGAGCATGACTAGCCCAAGGCTTTCAGTCCTGGACTCAACGCCCTTCGGCTACTTCTGAACAGTGGCTGTACACTGCGGGAAAGGCAGTTTTGCCTGTGATACCTGCAGGGCCACGTGCATAAATATTTTAACTAAGAGCTCCTCCACTCCTCAAAGTCATGTGTATGCTCCCAGGACTTTAAATTAAATTTACATTGATATCCAAGCTGATACCATAATTTGAGCTTCAATTTAGCTTTGACGTTAAGTGAATGGCACCTATACTACTTTCTGTTTGTAAAAAGAAACAACAAAAATAAAAAATAAATCTTGTTTTGAGAAATCTATTATTTAGTTAACTCAGATTTATATAGATTTATATGATAGAGGACCCGGAATGACTAAATCAGAGACAGGGAACTAATGGTACCATGGCATTTGCTTTTTTTTTTTTTTTTTTTTTTTTAAGAGACAGAGAGAAGATGTTAACGTGTGAGCGGTTTTTCTAAACTAAAACCTCAGTATTTAGGTTTCATTGCTGTGTTGGCACTTTGTGATGGGCAATCCTTTCTAAAAGATTTGCCTTTAGTGGACTGAGTACTTACTATAGAGAACATCACTATCAACTAAGTTCCAATACCAGATATAAAAATATAAAATTTCTCTTTCTGGTAAGAAACGTGAAATGATAGGAAGTCACACAGAATGCCATACTGAGAAAATTTTCTCTATGAGAGGAAAATATTGACTTTGTTCTTTAATTTTTGTTTTACATTTCATAAATACACAGTGTTTTTAATATTTGTTTACATTAGAAATATTGATGATTGGCATTCCCTTTTTGTACTTTGTTCTTATGCAACCCTAGAAATGAACAAGCTCTGATTCATTTGTACTGTTTCTCTATTTTTCCGCACAACCTTAAGGTTGGCCTTTGGTAAGTTAATTAAGAACAATAACGTCTTAAACGATTATTGAAAAAATGGAAGTTAAATAGCAATCTCTACTTTATTGCCTATACCATTCATGTCACTTTTATGAACCATTCCCAACAAGACGAAATAACCACCACATATATTCGGATGTACTTCCCATGTTAACCGTCTATGTACTTCATTACTGAAATGTAGACAAAAATTCTAACATTTTTGTGACTGGAATTTTTGATACTTTTTATTTTTCTTAATTTTAAGAATTTTTAAAAATAAATTAACAAAAATGTCCAAAAGAGTAAATATCAATGAAAAATAAATCTCAACCTTGAGCTAATAGAAGAGCTTATAGTGTTTAGTTATATTTTAATGAGTTAGGGAAGTTTTAATCAAATATAATCAAATAGAAATTTTCCTTTTTTAAAATGTTTTTTATATCCATCAAAATACAATTTCGATATATATTGGTAAATTGTTATAAAATTACTATCAAATTTTGCTAAATGTTTTATTGGAATGAAAATGTTAAAAATAAAAGAATAATGGGAAAATTTTCATCTTTACTTGTACTGTCAACTTTATCAATGAATTTCTTTCTCTGTTGTTTGTTTGTTGAGACAGCGTCTTGCTGTGCAGTTCAGGCAGGCCTTGGACTGATGGAAGTCCTTCTGTCTTAGCCGCCTACATGCTGGAATCACAGGGTCGTACCCCCCACGCCAGGCAAGAATGTTTGAAATTGTGTGTTTTTGTCATTTATTATTTTTCTCATAATTTTAACAGATTGCATTTGTTATAACTTGGTCATTGGGAATAAACTTTATTTCATTGATTTATTTATTTCAAAACCTCCTTAGAAACATTTGCATACATTCTCACATCCATTCTTACAGAGTTGCTTATCATTTTGAGCTTCATAATAGCATGAAATTAACAAAAGGTGATAGAAGCTCAAGTTTATTACTCAGGAATGGTGAAGAAAGTGATTGGATTGGATCATAATTGTTTGACATTGATGAGAGACAATGAAAATCTAAAAGATGGAGGAATGTGAAGGAGTGAAGCATAGTCCGTGACTTCGGAGGCTTCTCAAGTGTCATCCTTTCTCTTTAAATTTTTCCCTTTTCTCTGCATCCTGTATACCATAAAGTGAGACTGTTCCTCTGCCATGATGATTTTGCCTCACCGCAGGTTTAAAAGCAACAGAACCGACTCACTACGGGCTGAAATTTCTGAAACTATGATTCAAAATAAGGAATTTTATAACTTAAATCATCTATGTCAGTATTTTTTTTTTCACAACAACAAAAAGCTGGCTAACACAGAAGTCACACTAACTCCCAACAATGGAACTACAGAATCACTCCAGGTATCCACTCTGTCTGTAGATCAGTGTTTCTAGTTTTAATGCAATAAGAATTTTTATTCAAGTGTATGAAAGTGTTATGTAGCCACTGAAGGCAGATAGAACCTTAATTTACACATTGTTAGCCCATTTCTGTATTTATAAATAGGAATAATAATCCCTAACCAGAGAAGCTATTGAGAAACTAACAAGGAAACAGCAGATTGTTTAAATATTAATTTTAAAAAATGTTAGTACCAATACATCTTGATGCTTCCTGGTTTAGAAATACTTCTAACTTTTGAGTGAAATCTCTATACTGGTCTTTGAAGAAGCCTAGGTGAAGTAATTCCCACCTGTGTTACAAACTGACACCCTTACTACCTAAGATATGATTGCTAAGACACCGGGTGTTATGGTAAGATCTCTTTCTGGCTTCAAGCCTTTCATTCACCTGGGGTGACAGTAATACTTCCCTATGGAGTCCATGCTGGTGGCGAGGTGGTTGATGGGACAGAAGTGCTCCTAAGATGTTCATCTTTCAAGTGTTGCCTTCTGGCGCTCCCATGTGGTATATAGAGTAAAATTTGATATAGCTATACATACTTTTAGTTCCCATAAATCTTTTCTTACCATTTCTTCATATTTATACTATTAAATTTCCACAGTGTGGAATGGAAACCCCCAAGTTTGTGGAGAAGTTTTGTATGAGCTTTGTGTAATATAAGGGATAAGAAAATGGATGCTTTGTGTTTCCGTTAGGATATCACCTCTATGTCACATGTCAGCATGAATGGCCAGATTGCTCCCACTGCCTCGATATAGTGTCTGTCCAGACCTCCCCAGTCATGGTTCAGTGTCACGGAGCACAGCTTCTCAGAGCTTTGGAACCGAGGACAACATGAGAGACCCTGGACAGCACATAGGCTGTGACAGGTGTTTAACGGAATTTATCACATACAGTCAGTTTATGGTTAGGTAAGATAAGTAAATTTGCTTAGCACTTTCTTAAAATGTATTCTGTGACTGTCAGTCTTCCACAGCAATACTGGCTGTGGAGAGTATTGAGAAAATTAACTGTTTCAGAACAGAAACTCATCTTAACAGCCTGGCTGAGCAAATTTGTCACATGTATTAAGCTTCTAGTAATGATCTCATTGTATTGAAGAAGAACTGATTCCTTCATAGAACTGAGTTAAGACACACTGTCTGAACAGAGCTGGTAATATAGGGATTTAATGTCAAATTCTTCATTTCAATTTTTCCTCCCATAAAATTAACTATGATCTTCATTTAATTCTTTTCATTATTCTCTAGCATCCATACAAAGTACAAAAACTCATTGTTTTTAAAAAATATTGAAGTTACTGTAAGATGATCTTTAATGAGAAAATCTGTCAATGGAAATAAGAAATTTAACAAAACAATTTAAAGCAAGAATTGGAATATTCAAGCTATTAGTGAAACAAATATCTTAAAAATAAGTCTCCATTTACTAATACATAGAAAAACTTAATTCTTTTAATAGGTAGAAAATGTATATGACAAGAAATAATGAAAATAATTTATTTTTTCATGTATTTTAATTATAAGTAATACAGAAAATGCTTATATTCTTACAAGTTTAAGCCCTATCAATTTTATAAAAAAGATCATACTTCTCAGATACTAGGATGTTATAACTGATAACTGATATATGACACTAAATAAATGAAGGAAACTGCAAACATCATTCTAAATGGTATTGAAGCACTGAAGGTTAAGCACATGCTACAATATTGAGGTATATCTCCAGACCAATTCTCTACTTTTTAAATCTAAAATAATTTTAAGGTAATTGAGGTATATCTCCAGACCAATTCTTTACTTTTAAAATCTTAAATAATTTTAATAGTAGTGCCTTAAAATTCTTCAAGAACAAAGCAGCATACCTAGCATGTTTCCAAAAATAGTATGTATGGGGGCTGGGGATTCAGCTCAGTGGCAAAAGTTCCAGGCGCAAGGTCAGGAGTTCAATCCCTGGTTCAAAAAAAAAAGAAAGAAAGGCTTAAAAATAACACGTATGCATATGCATATGCATATACTTGTATATGAAATCCTTTTAAATAAATCCTTTTAAATTTAAATTTCTATAAATATAAGACAGTATATATTTTGCTAAATTTTCTCTTTGTTCACTTAGGTTCTCACTCCTTAATGCTTATTAATCCTACTCCCATTTAATGACCCATTATACAGTCAAATGTAGTAGGATATGCCTGTGTTTAGATGTGCTGAGTGTTAAATCACTTTGTAATGCATGAAGATAAGCTTAGCTCTGTTAGATAGAAATAATCACTCAAACTAAGTTGGAATTTGAAATTCCCCTGTATATTGAGATTTACTGAATATCAGCAAATATAAATGCACATGTTTTGGTAGCATGCTTCTGTATATTATGCATAGGCATCATGACCACAGTCATATTTGTTCATTAGGGCACATATATGTGGTTTTTAATAATATGTCAAATTTTGCCATATGGTAATCAATTTGATTTACTGGGATTACATCCATAAAACTCAACATCAACTATCATGACTACAATCAGATGAACTGATCTTCATAACTGCATTTATTGTGACTTTGGACTGTTTTCTATTCCAATGGTTATCCCCATCCATCAGCTGATTTATCATAATTTCCTAACTTGCAAAACACTTACCATCTCCTAGGTTTAACATTCCTTTCCTGATGTAAGAATAGATAAAAAGAAATCTAAATTAGGTTATCATCAAGAAATTTAATATTTCATATATAATCCCAAATGATTATATATGTCACTAATCTGTATAGCACTTAAGATTCTATTAATTAATAGAACATGTGCAAAGACAGAAAAATTATTGAAAATTATACCATGATCAATTGATAATTTTCTATTTAATTAATTAATTTTGGTGGTACATTTTAGGTATGCATAATGTTACATTCATCATAGTGAATTTGTACCTGTACATGATATATCTTAATTTGTTTCCCTGTCCCTCCTGTCAAAGCTTCTTCCCCTCCTTACTTACAAAAGCTTTGTTTCATTTTTCCTTTTATTTCTTTTTTTCTTTTTCCTCCATCTCTTTCTCCATTCCTCCCATCTAATCCTCCTTCCCACTTGAATTTATTCTTCTTATTTCACAATATTTACTATTATATATTTTGGTTCTTATTTACACTTTCCATTTCTTACACCAAAGAAACAGTGCAGTATTTACACATGTGTCCAATTTATTTCACTTAAGTGTATGATCTCAACGTGCACTCATTTACCTAGAAATGTTGCACATTTATCATTCTCTACCCACACTCTCTTTATTCATTCATTAATTGATAAGCATTTGACTGTTAGCAAGATTTAGTTATTGCAAATTGAGCTTCTATAAATTTGGGTATAGTATCATACTTTTATTTCCTTTGGGAAGATACTCATGAGGGAAATACCTGGGTCCAATGGAATTTCTTTTCCTATGCTTCTTCAGTAATCTGTACCTTGATTTCTAAAGTGATTGCCTCAGTCTACACTAGAACCAACAGTGGAGAAGAGTTCTTTTTTTTCCCCACAGCCCCGCTGGCAATCATTATTGGATTATTGCTTGATAATAGCTATTCTTTCTGGAGTCAGATGCAATGTCAGTGTTGTTTTAATTTGTATCTCTTGAATGACCATTGATGAGAAATATTTTTTCATATATGGATTTTCCATTTATTCTTTTAAAAGTTCTTTTTTATTAGTACATGTTTACAGTACATGCCGGTTACAATCATCTTGTGTAGTGGGTATATGTACATAGTAAACATTGGTTTTGTTTCTTTTAATTCCCTTTCCCTTCCCTCAAGCCCCCTTTCCTCATCCTCTAATTCCCTTTTCTCCATGTTAATGCTTTTTGATAATCTTGGGTCATATTTATGAGCTATAGTGCTTACACTCATTGGGGTTTTAGGTTCCTGTACATGATGGCATAACTTTAATCTACTCTATCCCCTTCCCTCCCAAACTTCTCTCATGCACATTCTTTGGACTCTCATCTCTCAGAGATCTACTCCATTTTCTTTTTCTACCCATCTTCTATTGTGCTTTTTGTACTTTGCCTTATTGAACTGAGAGACACTTTACATTATTAAAAATTATAAATAAAGCTTTTTTCACTCTAAAAGTTTCGTCTAGAAAATGAATATTGGCTGGATTGAAAGAAACTTACCTAAACTTTAATTAAAGTTTAATTAAAGTTTAATTGAGGCCACAGTGGCTTCAATGTCTGTGTCCCTCCTAAACTTTATATGTTTAAGCCTCATCTTCGATGTGGTAGTATGATAAAGCCAAGAAGGTAGTAAGCATTCTTCCTCTTCTCTTTTTCCTTGTAAGGATGTAACAAGAAGATGCTGACGTGAAGCATACAGAGGAAGCCTTTGCCAGACACTACATGCATCTTCTTTTGTTTACAAAGAATCAGCCTAAGGTATTTTGTCACAGCAACCCAAGGAACCAGGACAATGGGCTTTAGGCTTGGCCTGGTGATGTCAAAGGAAAATTAGGGCACACAGGAAAAACAGACATTATCTACCACTATTGAAATAGCTTTGAGCAGATTATTGTCTATGTCAGATCAGTTGACATGCTGCCCTTTAATTCACCAGTGACTGTGTGGATGACATCAGATTCTGCAGTTTCACTGGTTCACCTGCTGAAGGGCGATAACTTTCAGATCTCCTGGTCTCCTGGCTTTTGACAAGCAGGACTTGTATTTTGCACTGAGTTACTTGACTTCATAATTTCTAATGACTTGGTCTTTTCTTTTGGCAAAACGTTACAAATTTTCATCACAAACATGTCACCAAACAGTCAATATTTTATCACACTATTCTGTTCTATATCTTTTCCCTTCCTTTTTTGGACTAATCCCAAGTACTCCAATTACTGTTAATGCACTTCAAAACACTAACTGCTGCCTATTACATCTTTCTTTGGTGTTTCTTTTGATCTTTATGTAGAAAATTTTGTGTCATTTATCTTTTTATTTACTCTCGTGGATAATTTAACTGTTTTATATCTGCTGTGCTATATGTTTAAGCCATGTATGTTATAGCATTTTGCTATGGCTGGTCAATATATTTTGTTAAAATGTTATTGTGTTGATTTTTTTGAAACTAAAATTAATTTAAAATATTTTTTGTGATTTACTTGATATTTTATGGTACACATTAAAATAGAATTATTGAAGAATGGTAGATTTTTGTCAAATTATATTCATTCTGAATTATTTTACTAATACAGAAAACAAATGTATATTAAATGTCCAAGTGAAAGTGTTAAAAATGTACCTATGTGTAATTTATCAGAGAAAGAATGAAGAAAGAAATATGGGATAGTCACTCTCTTTTTTCATAATGCACATATCTAGAAAATCTGAAGCAAAGTTGAGGAAAGATATTTCCTTTTAAAATTATGATTTCAGTACTCATGAGACTAAATGCAAATAACTAAAAAAAACAATCAAACAAACACCCCATAAATCCAAAGATTTTAAGAAACAATTAGAGAAATAAAACATCATGTGTACTGTAAGTATGCTTACTAGCATTCTGACTGTCTTAATTACCTTGCCAGTGCTGGAACAAGACACCAGACATCCATGATTTAAAAGAGGAAAATTTATTTTAGCTCACTGTTTGAAGAGGTTTCCATCTATACTAAGCTGGCTCCAAGTATATGGTGGCATGGTGGCATGGCAAGGGGCATGGCAGAAGACGAACTATCCATGGCAGGTTAAGCAGAAATCAGAAAAGCAGGAAAACTCCTTCCCATTTTTTCCATGCATGCTATAAGCCTATTGTTTGGTGCCATCCGCAGCATAAGTGGGGCGTCCTGTTACCCACATGCAGGACGAAGCCAATCAGTGGGATAATCCAACTCTCACGTCTATAACCCAGGGTCACACACCAATGATTCACTCAGCTCCCTAAATTTCCTTCTAGTAACCTATGAAAGTTTAGAAAGACATGTAAATATAAATCATAAGAGATTCTATCTCATGGAATCTAAGAGGAGAAAGATTATCAGATGAATTTTAACATATGGCAAGTGATAATCAGTTTTCAAATCAATTTTTATTTAGGGTGTCTTAATTTCTTCTGATAAATTCTGTATTGCTTTTCTTCTTTCTTGATGAATGTTGATTTCTGTCAATTTTCATTCTACATTGTCTATTAATATATAATCTGAGTGACACCAAAAATTAAAATTGAAATTAAAATTTTTATAACTATGCTTCCCTTACATTTTTCCCTTACGTTTTTACAATTGTAACTAAGTTATCTTTTCCAATATTTCAGAAAGATAATAAACCAAACAAAATAACCAGATGTATGATATATATATATATATGTGTGTGTGTGTGTATGTCTATTTTTTTCATTCACTTCCTTATTCACTGACATTTTGTTCAGTATTATTCCATGTGCAAGATGTTCTTTTGGAATTGGCCATTATTCAATGGTTTTATAATAACATGTATTTTGTTAAAAACAAAATCTTCACACATTACCAGAATTTCTGCTAACAAACAAACTGATTTTTAGTTGAGTATTACCATGTCAAATGTTCATTTGCTTTTAATATAAATTAAAGACCATTAAAATATTCTGTCCTAAAACACATAATTAGGCAATCTCAGGGACTATATATCTGAATAGAATAATAATTTGAAGAGCAAAATATTTATAGGTAAAACAACCAAGCAAAATAATTCATATTTTAATGGGTAAAATCTAAATATATAATTATCTCTGTTAGATCTGATTTGTGCCAAATGCTAATTTCTATTTTAAGTATTGTGTTTTTTGATGACATTTCACATCATTTGAAGTCATATTCCACCTGTTGTAAAGCTATATCCGAGTGTCAACATAACAAATTTCTAATTATCTCATATTTAGATACTCCAGACAATAGAAATAGCCAATACACATACAATAATTTAGTGATTTTTGTTTGTTTGTTTGCTTTTGGTTTTTTGCCACACTTATGCAATCATTTAAATAGCAGAGATGTCTCAGGCAGAGCATGATTGGTTCGTCATTATTCAGTCTTTCAGATCATCCTTTGAGAATTTAATTAATTGAATAAGAGCCATTACTTCCACTAAGAAACCTGAATAAATCTCACAATAGTGTCCTCAGTTCCAAACTAAAGGGATTTTTGAAAGTGAAAAGAAACTTTACATTTAGTCAAAAATTTTACTATTCAATTCAATCATTGACATTTATTCAAAATTCATTCACGAATATCCAGAGGCTGTTAAATAATAAAAGATTAAGACCAATTTCACTCAATTATTTATGCTATGTATATTTTTCATAGATTCCATCTTTAACATTAAAGCATTCTCAATATTCATTAAGTGCATTATTTTAAAAAACTGACTGACATATCAATCCTTGGGTTATTTTGTTATTACAGAAGTATGAAGTTATTACAGAAGTGTCATATATCCTTCCACTATAAATTATATTATAAAATATACTTTTAATGAAATATTTGGAAAAGCAAGCGTAGCAGATTTGGTTACTCTAAACTTTATCAATGAAACAAACCTAAACATGATAATTATCTCCTTTTGTGTCTGCTTTTAGGGTTGTCAAATAGAAAGAACACCACAAATGTATTTGCAAAATATTTAAGAATCTTATTGTACTTTACCCTGTCACTGAATACATCTACTTATACTGCTTTTGTCTATGAGTGTGTGAAGTGCACATACTAACACAGGTAAAAAACACTCAAAAGAGTTCAATGAATGTTCATTGTATTTGTAGATATCCTCAACAAAATAAATGAGGTTAAAATTACTATTATCATTGATATCACCATGATGGTTATGACAGAGGAACATGTATGACTTTGGAGAATTTTTGATTCATTGTCTTTGTGGAAATTCAAACGCTAAATAAATAAATACTTCAAAAAATATTAAATTGCTTTTTCTGATCTTTATCACTTTCTTTTCCTATTTACTTTCATTCTGTAGAATCTCTTTAATCTTGCAATAGAAGCATATTAGTCTCAAATAGAAAGTTGTCAGCATCCCAATACTTCCTACAATTTATTTCAGGTAATGTAAATTCCTTCCTGTTATTATATCTCTCCTACAAATAATTGATTTTTTGTTCATAAAATTTTTCTGGTCACATGCCTTTTTTTCTGCTAAGATTGTAATTTGAATAATAAATTTAACAATGATAAAACATCATTTAATTAAAGAATCTCTACCTTATTGTAGTAGAAATGTGTGAGAAGCAGTGTGGTTATAAAGTATATTTTCTATTCTTTTTGAGTAACAGATGTTTTTATGACACATATAATTCAAGGAGATTTAGTTCTTATTAAGAAATTGCACAGTCAAGTGTATAGGCTAATATTAAAAAATGTTTTGTTATTTTCCTGTAAGGATCTTTTGTAGCAATTATTTGATTTTCTTCTTTGATTAGATTTTAGGGAGGTTTATTATACATTGCATTTTCATTTTTCCTTATGCTGATATTTGTTTCACATTATTTTTCATTTACATTCTTCTGTTTGATTTTCTTTCTATAGTTTTTGAGTTGGAAGCATAGAACGTACATTTATCCAGAACTATAGCAATTGGTGAATATTTGATCAAAACCTTCTGATTATTAATGGAAGTATCATGATGATGTTTAGCAGAGCAATTACAAAATTTGTGAAAGAATAGGGGACCACAAAATTGGGAGGGGGGATGGAGGAGAAAAAGAATGGGAGAAGAAATGAGATGTGTCATTTCC
>PVJX010016740.1:0-39693 GCA_004027295.1 Dolichotis patagonum | reverse complement strand
CTTTCCCAACGTGTGAACTTTGCTTGGAGGCAGGGTGAGGGCAATATCGATAACAGTTTTGCCTTCAGAGGAAATTTGATGAAATCTTAATATACTGTCTTCTTTAATGAATCTGACCTGTGTTCAGAATCAGTCAGCATTATCTAACACTACTGTAAACACTGAAGCACAGAGCAGGCTGTGGCAGTGGAGAGTGACTCTGTGCTGTATAGTAGCTTACAGGCCATGCTTTACCCTCAGCAGCTCTATTTTATAAAATAGTTTCCTCCACTTCAGTGAAATGCTGAGGTAGAATGAATTGGTAGTTGCCTGTCCAAAGGGATGACCACCACATATTGACTGTTATGGTTGATACGTTGTGTCAACATGAGAAGTTTAGAAGTTTAAATAAGGGATTCAGCAGGGAGCCAGGATCCTTACTTTGTAAATATCCTCATCCTGTGTAAGAGGAGGGCACAGAGGTTTCTGCTCTGGGGGACGGGGGTTGGAAGACCTCATACAATATAAGGGAAGAAGAGAGCCTTGCTCTCCACACCTTTTGCTCTAGCCATTTTTGCTGGCTGCTGCCTTAAACTGTTACCCCTCATCCATGCCACTCTGCCTTGGAGTCAGCTGATTATGAGTTGAAACATCCACAAACACTAAGGTAAACAAACCTTTCCTTCCATAATTTTGAGTGTCAGGTATTTTACTCCAGCAATGAGAGAAAAGTGATCAAGACATTGACTCACCAGGGATATCAAAAATTCACCTTCCAACTCTACAACATAATAACAAAGTGTAAACTGATGAAGCAATCTTTCTGTCAAAATAGTTCCCCTGTAAACTTTGTGAATGAAGTCAAAGATGCATAGATAGGGTCACATGATGTATCTAAATTCTCTTGGAGAAAACCAGATCTATGAGTTTATCCAACACAGCAGATGAGAAAATTATGTGACTCCTACATTTGTATCATATAAAATGAGGAACATTGGATCCTAGGAATATGGTGGAACAATAAACAGCAGAGTAAACAGCCTGTCTGAGAGAAACAGTCCAGCTGCTGGAATATAGCATTCTGGAGAAGACAAGAAGGAAGGAAGTGGATCCCCTCAACCCAGCAGGAACTCAAAGCAAGAATTGAAGCCCTCAGAGAGAAGAAAAAAACAGAAAAATATTAAACAGTGAAGCTAGTGACTGGCAAACCTGAAGGTTTCTGTGGGGAGTTGCAGTTGCAGAGGGGAGCAGTGGACTGGAGAACTGCACTGGCTGGTAGTGAGTGTGTTGGACTCAGTCCTCCTGCAGGAGGGGGTGATTGGCTGGGGGCCATTTTGGAGACCAGCAGGATAAGTCTGGAGCCAGAACTGCAGCCATCTTCATTCAGCCACTTCTAGCTCAGAGTGGGCTGGTGGAAATGGCTTGGACTGAGTCTAGCTCCTGTGCACAATCCAACAGCCATTGCCAAGGTCTCCCTAAAGCTATCCCCAACCAGCTCCACCTCGTTGCACGCACTATACCTGGTGAGGGGTCTCTGCAGTTAACCAGCTCAGGAGGGAGGCACCTACCTGCCCAACCCCTGCTTGCACTCCAGTAACCACCAGCAGGCTGGGAAAAGCAGCAAACAACAGTGCACCCAATGGTTACCATCAGATAGTCTTAACCAGCATGGGCCAGCTAAAGCAAACAATCTCACTACAGAGTGTAGCCGACATAGGAAGTGTCAGGGACCCCACTACCCATTTGTCTGGAAGAAACTAGGAACAATACAAGAGGAAGAAGCAAAAGGCAATCTCTGGCCTGCACCCCAAGCAGTACTGGTCCAAGAGATGTAAGCACAAAAGAGATCAGGAGTCACACACCTGAAGTTTCTGAAGCAACAGCAACTGAAATAAAGAAACAACTTGAAGAAGCTATAAAAGAATTTAGAACAGAAATACTATGTCAGGTAAAAAAAGAAATGAGAAAAATAATAAAAGAATTGCTGAGCACCTCTAAAGAAGACACAGATAAAAGAATAGAGGAGTATAGAAAAATGAGGGAAACCTTCAATGAGGAATATAAAAAATGTGTTGGCCAAAAACAACAGGCTCCAAAAATAAAAAGAAAACATTTTATTAGCTGAGCTCAGCAGCAACACTGTCCCAGGAGCACATAGGGGAAATGGGCACCTGGTGGGGGCATTGCAAGAGTTTTTAAAGTTGCAGACAGCAAGGGGAAGGGATAAAGTTGAAGATCAGATTGTCTACATAGGAACCAGGGAGGTGGAAGGGATTGCACAGTGGGTAAGTTACAAAGTTGCAAGTTGAATGGTGATTATACAAGTCTTACAGACAGGGGCAATCACATAAGTCATTATAAAAAGAGAACAGGGTTTAAAGGCACATTTTTAATATCTGAGCTTACAACATTCCTGACTGCTTTTGGTCATTGAGTCAAATATTTGACTCCATTGTATAATCACACGTGGGCAACAGGTTATAACCCTCTTGTTTAGGTACAAGCATCTTAACAGCTTGCAATCGGTCCTGAATGTGATTTAGAAGGCACCTTACAATACATGGTCTGATGGTTAAGGCAAGTAAGAAGAGAATAATTGGTCTTATCAGAGCTGAGAGCAGGGTGGTCAGCCAAGGGGATAGCGAGAACAGATTTTGAAACCAATTTTGGCCCATTTGTCAGTGTTGTTCTTGTTTATGGAGTCTGTTTCTAAGTTTGTTTATGTTGTCTTGGATAACTCTAGAGTGATTGGCATAGAAACAGCAGGCCTCACCTAGTGCCACACATAAACTATCTTTCTTTATGAATAATAAGTCTAGGCCTCTGTGATTTTGGAGGACCATTTCAGCCAAGGAGACTCTTAGTTTAGACATCAAATGCTCTAGGGCTGCTAAATCCTTGTCGATAAGGATGCTCAATTTATGGTAATTTTTGTCATCAATTATCAAACTTGTGGCCCCTAGAGCTGTAGCACCAGATATACTAATCCCACAATGATTGGGATTAAAACAGGGGCTGCTTGGGCTGTTCTAGAGAGGTCAGGTTCTGGATTTAAGTGTTGTGGGTTTTTTTTTTCCTTTGTACCAGAATATGAGTAAACTTGGGAAAACACATGAACAAGAATACATAGTTTAGGATGTCTAGTAAATATATCAAGCATGACACAAGGAGTTAAACTTGATGTACAAGCAAGCCAAGATCCTGTAGGGGCTTTCAGGTGCTGACTTGGTGTTCTCAAAAGAGTTGGTAGATAGAAGTGAGTACAGGTTGAAAAGCCTGCAAACTATGGTTAGCAGTTTCAGCCAAATGAGCACTCTCAAGACAGGGAACAAGGGGAGGAGGTCTTTCATAGACTACCTCAAAAGGAGTTATTTCCCAAATATATGGGGTACGGCAAGCACACAAAAGGGCAAAAAGAAGGAGACTTCCCCAGTTTTTGCCAGACTCTAAGATTAACTTACTAAGTTTTTTTTAAGGTATGGTTTATCTTTTTGACCTGGCCTGAGCTTTGTGGATGGTAGACACAATAGAGTTTTTAATTAATCTGTAATAACTGAGCTACTTTGTCAGTTATAGAAGCTGTGAAAGCTGGGCCATCGTCGGACCCTATGGATAAGGGAAGGCCAAATCTTGGAATTATCTCATACAAAAGCTTTTTGACAACAATTAAAGCCGATTTGGATTTTGTTGAATATCCTTCAGTCCATCCAGTAAAGAGATCTATTAAAACCAATAGATACCTGTGGCCATGTAATCCTAGTTTCCCCATTTCTATGAAATCAATCTCCCAATGTTCCCCTGGAAAAGTTCCTCAGACCTGAGTTCCTTCTTGAATAATGACAGCCTTTGCACTTACTTGGAGGCTTTGTGGACACCTCTGACTTACTTCCTTCGCTAGTTGGGTCAACCTTGGAATAAAGTATCTATTCAGAGCAACGCAGCTAATTTGTGAAAAAGTTGTGCCCTGGAAAGCTGCAGTGGGAGGCAGGACCAAGGGGTGGGACCAAACTATAGTCACCTTTTCCAGTGGCATGAAAGTACCCCCAATAAGTAACCTGTGCATTACCTGTCCCCGCCCTGGTCACCACCCAGGTCAGAGGTTATATGAGTACCTTAACCCACATGTGCGGGTTAGAGAAGGCCAGGCTATCTGTGGTCATGGACTGCTCTCCAAGTCCTTGGGAATAAAGATTTCTTTTATCTCATGTTTTGCTGTTTCACTGCACCAAAAATCCTAACAATTTGGAGCCCCCCAAGTGTAAGACTTGGTGGATTTGAAGAATTAAGTCTTTTCCCAGAGCTGCAGGTATCAAAATTTGTTTATCTGGTAATTGATACCAATTTTTAGGGGACATCTTTATGTCTTTAATTGTCTATCCAGTTTTTTTATCTGACTTTGAGTAGACAAGCTGAGGCAAACAAGAGGGCGGTACACCCAGCAGCAGATGGGTCATGGGCTGCTTGGATGATCTTAAGGTAACTACCCAAACACTTTTATCTGCTAAAGCATTTCCTTTAGATACTGAATCTGTTTCTTCTTTGTGACCTCTGTAATGTATTATTGCTATAGATCTAGGTAGCCAAATGGTTGCCAGCAAGTCGAGGATATATGAGGCATTTTTTATTTTTGAGCCTGCAGAAGTCAAATGTCCTCTTTCTTAGTAAATAGCCCCATGAACATGAACTGTAGCAAAGGCATAATGGTTGTCTGTGTATATGTTTGCCCTTAAATAATTGGCTAACTTTGGGGCTTCTGTAAGAGCACTGAGTTCGGCCCTTTGGGCTGATGTGTCTTGGTCTAGGGGTTGAGCCCAAGCAACTTGTGTATCTGTGGTCACAGCCCCCGCTGCAACCCCTTTACCTTTAGAGATGAAACTACTGCCATCAGTGAAGTATACAACATTCAGATGTTCCAAGCGAAGTCACTGAGGTCTCAGCAGAGATTGGTGGTTGTGGAGAGCAGATCTACACAATTGTGGATAGGCATTTGTGGGTCATCATCAGGCAGAAATGTTGCAGGGTTAAGAGCAGAGGTCTCCTTGAATTCAATAAAGTCAGATTTAAGCAGGAGGGCCTGATATTGCATAATCCTTGTATTGGAGAGCTCCCTGTCAAGTGGAGTCCTGAGTAGGGCCTCAATAGCATGGGGTGCCACAACCTGGAGTTTCTGTCATTTACTGGCCTCTTTTACTATAGAGACAGTGGCAGCGATAGCTCAAAGACAGTTCAGCCATCTGGTAGCTACTGAGTCTAGCCTTTTGGAGAGATAGGCACTGGATGCCACCATGGTCCCAGTGCCTGAGTCAGTACCCCTTCTGCTATTCTTCAGTGTTCAGCAATGAACAGCAGGAAGGGTTTGGTTAGATCAGGCAGAGCTAATGCAGAAGCTTGAGTGAGAGCCAATTTTAATTGTTCAAAAGCTTGGCTCTCCTTTTCAGTCCAAACAGGAGGATCTGAAGGAGTCCATCCTGTGGCAGCATGGAGGGGTTGAGCTAATTCAGCAAAGCCCAGTATCCAGAGGTGACAATAGCCTATAGATCCCAGGAACTCTCAAATTTGCCTCTTAATTTGAGGCTCATGGAGCTGAAGGATTGCCTCAGTTTTTTAGAGGGCAAGACCCACTTGTATTCAACAATAACATATCCCATGTAAATTATCATGTTTAGTTGAGCCTTTCTTGTTGAGACATGATAACCCAGATATCTTAAGGTGTGTAATAAGTGTCATATGTCCTGTAGGCATTCCTCATAATTGGAGGCTGTCAAGAGGACATCACCAACATACTGCAACAAGGTGATCCCTAGGTGCTCATCACAAAATTCTTGGAGGTCTTATTTAGGGCCTCATCAAACAATGTTGTAGCATTCTTAAAATCTTGTGGTAACCTAATCCAAGTCAGTTGGGATGAACCTCCAGTATCTGGGTCAGTCCACTCAATGGCAAAAATAGGTTGACTCACTGGAGCTATTGGAAGGGTGAAGAAGGCATCCTTGAGATTGAGAACCAAATACCAGGTTTGATCTGGAGGCAAGAGACTTAAGAGCATATAAGAATTTGGGACAGTTGGAAGGAGCAACATGTTTATTTACCTCCCTTAGGTCTTGAATTGGTCGATAGTCTGTAGTCCCAGGTTTCTAGACAGGCAGTAGTGGAGTATTTCAAACCAATACACAAGATACCAGACGGTGGCCTCTTTCAGTCTCTGAATGTGTTTTGATATTCCTATCCATGCCTAGAGATTGAGTGGGTACTGGTGTACCCTAGCAGGAGTAGCATGAAGTAAGGGTTTAATAAGTAGGGGTGTATGATTAACAGCCAATCCAGGAAGATTAGTTTCAGCCCACACAATTGGAATTTGCTGCCTGAGGAGGTCCAGTAATTTAGTCTGGGACTCTGAAGGAAGCCTTTCTGACTCCGACAGTAATAAGTGTCCCTCTGTAATGGGGCAGGTAGCCAAGAGGCAAATGGGTGGAGCTCTCCCCTCTTAATGTGTCTTGGAAGTGAACATGAGGACTGTCCCCAGAGAAGCTAATATTTGCCTGAAGTTTATGAAGAGGGTCTCAACTGAGTAGAGGCTCAGGGCATTCAGGAACCATGAGAAAGGAGTGAGTCCAAGTCTGGTTTCTTAAATGAGTAACCTTAGTATGGGCCCACTGGTAAGGCTGGATGTCACTGATGGCTCCTTGAATAGCCAAGGTATTTTGGGATATTACCCTGACAGGGCACTGTACCACAGAATAACTGGCCCCTTTATAGACCAGGAAACCTATGGGTTGCCCCCCACAGTTAAGGTTCCCCCAGGTTGAGGGGGCAGGCAAAGCCTGACATTGTCAGTCTTTTTCTAATAAAACACAGGGAGCTGTTTCCCCTTTTTCCAACTTGGCCTTCAATTTGGGCAGTCGTTTTTCTAATGGCCTAACTCCTTGCAATGTTACCATTGGTTTTTATCTAGTGGGGCCTTCAGCTGTTGGCCTTTTTCCTTTTTTGGTCTGAGTTTGTCCTTTTGCCAACACAGCCAAAACCTTGGTCAATTTTTAATATTTTGTGGATCTTTTCTGTTGTCAAATACCTTTTGTGTTACTGCTACTAACTGCCCTAACATCATTCCCTCAACACCCTCCAATTTTTGTAATTTACATCTGATGTCAGGGGCCAACTGGGAGACAAAAGCTATATTAATAGCTTGTCTATTTTTTTGGTGCCTCCGGGTCTATGGGTGTATATATAAGATAGGGCTCTAGGAAACACTCAAAGAAATCTGATGGGGACTCAAAAGTGAATTGTTTTACCTCAATTACCTTAGAAAAATTAATTGGCTTCTTGGCAGCAGCCCAAAGAGCTGTAAGTAGAGTCTGGCAATACCGATGAAGAGCCTCCTTACCTCCATCCATGTTGGGGTCCCAATTGGGACAAGTCAGGGGAAAAACAACATTAAGTCTTATCAAATCCAAGGTGGGTTCCCCATTGGTATCAAGGACAGATCCACCTGCCAGAGTACAAATTCACTCTTGCTCCTCAAGTAAAAAGAGTCTGAAAAAGCTGCTGGCAGTCAACCCAGGTTGGCTGATGGGTGCAACAAATGGTTTAAAGAAGAGAGATTAGCGCCTGTGGGTCTTTGGAGAAAGGAGAGGTTTGCAATTTCCAATTATATAAATCATTAGTGGAAAAGGGAACATATGTAAAAAAAAAAAAGGTTCCCTGAGAGGGGTCTGATGTAGGGGTTTCTCGGAAAGGGAGGATAGGCGTGGAAGTGGGAGGTGGAGAACAATGGCTGTGGGTATGAGAAGAGCTAAGAGGAGCAGGAGCTCTCGGCATCAGCAGAGGATGGATAGGGGTTTGAGGTGGAGACACTGATGAGCTTGGAGGTTCAGAGCGCTAAAAAGGGGGTCTGAGGATAACTTGACAGACCTGTTGAGAGACTTGTAAGTTAAAAGTTTCCAGATGAACAAAGACAGGATGGCAGAAGCCTACCACGAAGACAAAGAATCATCCAAATAGGCTATGGAGACTGGAGCAGGTCTTCGATTTGCAACCAGGAGGTGGTTAAAATTACCAAGTGGCCACTCACATGTTTGTCAATCACAGATCCATCCCAGGGGTTTTAAAATAACCAATACTGCACAAAAAATTATCTGATTTGAGTTAACTCAAGTTAATCAGTTGATATATAAAAAAAAAAATTTTCCAAGAGGTGGTTTACATATTAGGTCCAGCTTGGATTACAAGAATTTTCAGTAACAGATCAATCAGGAATAGGACAAGAGGATGAAAGTATATGAGAGCTAAGACAAGGTTTTGGTGACGTTTCTCCTGAATGGGAGCAAGACTGAAAACTTGACTCCCCAAGTATGGTGTACCCAGCAGAGGTCAATTCCTCCCTCACATAGTGGTAACCCATCCTAATTTTGGCAATGTCTCATCACAAATGGGAATAAGCCTAAGGACTTAATTCCCCAAAGTTCAGAGGGTACACCCAAAGAACAGAACATAGACTGAGACACAGGTACAAGATTAGAACAGGGACAGAGGATTCAAAACGAAATGAAAGTAAGAGGTACCTGTTGGCAGAAGAAAGCCACATTAAAAAGATCCTGGTGTCTTGTTCCTCAGAAATGTCCCATTCATCCAAGGAATAGAGGAATAGGAGTCCAAGGGGTGAATCCTGAAAAAGGTGGGATCCAGGGCAGGCCCCCAAATGTGTTGGCAAAAACAACAGACTCCAAAAATAGAAAGAAAAGTGCTTTTTTAGTTGAGCTCAGTGGCGACACTGTCTCAGGAGCCAATCTGGGAAGTGGGTGCCAGGTGTAGGGGGGTTTGAAAGAGTTTTTAAAGTTGCAGAGAGCAAGGGGAGGGAATAAAGCTTGAAAATAAGGTTGTCTCCACAGGAACCAGGGAGGTGGAAGGGATTTCACAGTGGGTAAGTTACAAGGTTGCAAGTTGAACAGTGATTATACAAATCTTACAGACAGGGGCAATCACATAATTTGTTATAAAAAGAGAACAGGGTTTAAAGGCACATTTTGAACTTCTTAGCTTACAATAAAAAAGATTTAGAATACATGAAACAGATTCAAAGAGGTATCCAGGAAATTAAAAACTCCATTGAAAGTAGCTGCTTGAAAGAAACTAAAGATAGACTACCAGAACTTGAAGACAGTTTTGCAGCTTGCAATCATGAAAGGAAAGATCTCTTAACAATAACAAGGAACCAGGAAGTAACAATACAAAGGCTAAAACATGACAAGAGGAATTATAACATAAGAATAAAAAGTATAAGTGAAGAAGCAGGGGTAAATACAAATGAAATATTATGGCTATTTACAGAAATAATATCAGAAAACTTGCCAAGCATAGGAAAAAGAAATGATATTCAGATAAGTGAGGCATATAGAACTCCAGCTAGCTATATCCAAATAGATCCACACCCAGACATATAATAATAAAGATCCCAGAAACTCAACACAAGAACAGAATATTGAAAGCTGTCAGAGAAAAGAAACAGATCACCTATAAAGAAAAACTCATCAGAATCACGACAGACTTCTCAACACAAACATCAAATCAAGAAGTGCTTGGAGTGAAATATTCCAAGTCCTGAAAGAAAATAACCTCCAACCCTGATTGATGTACCATGCAAAACTATCTCTCAAAATTAATGGAGAAACAAGATGCTTCCATGACAAAGAGGAACTGGGGGAGTTCATGACCACCAGTCCAACCCTACAAAAAAATACTGAAGGACATTCTAGAGAGAGAAAAAGACCATAGTTTCAGGAATAGTGACAGAGGGAGCTGATCAATCAGGGAAGACAGTGGAATGAAGGGGGAAAGTAGACAAGCAATGGCAGAAAAGTAGTATGGCAGAGATGAGGCAGAGAAGGTTGACCATAATTGCTAACATGGATGGCCTTGATTCACTAATAAAAATAAACACAGGCAGTGTGAATCAGGTGACAGGGTCCATCAATATGCTTTCTATAGGAAATACATTTATCCTGAAAAGGCGGTTTATAGACTGAAAGTCAAAGATAAGAAAACAATACTCTATGTGACAGGAAACCAGAAAATATGGGGTAACTTGTCCATCACCTGAAGATTCATTAGAAAGTCATAACACATTTATACAATGGAAAACTACTCATCTATAAATAAAGAAAACCTTGAGGCTCTTGTACATAAATAGATACAACTTGAGATCATGCTAAGGGTTGAAAATGTTCAGAATAACTTAGATGAATAAAGGGGTTGCCTCCCTAGTGTAAAAACTAATGGAGTTAGTGGGATCCAAAATGTACAATACATCCCGTGAAAGTGAAAGAGAGGAATTGTCTTAAAAAGGAAAGTAATGGTCATTGTTAATCTATTATCATGATTTGAAACCCATATTGTTTTCACTGTTCTGTTTAGTTTGGTTTTATTCTGTTTCAGTTTGTCTACCTGTATCAGACTTGATAACATGGACAGCTATTCCAAAGATAGCAGGATATATTATGGTAACCATTTTTGCTTTCCTGTTAGCTTGATTTGCAGCCGTGTATTGCTTTCACTGTTTTGTTTTGACTGATTTTATTCTATCATTTTTTGTTTGATAGTAGCAAGTCTAATAGTATAAGCAACTACTTTGAAGACAATAAGATATGCTAAGATACCCATTCTGGTTGACTATTATCTTCTTTTGAAGTCCTATAATGTCTCCAATGTTTTGTTTTATTGGTTTTGTTCTGTACTGTTTTGTTCAATTTTATTTTGCCTGATAATATGGGCAATTCTTTTGATGATAACAAGAGGCATTATAGTAGCCATTATTGATGTCCTTTTATTTTGTTTTTAAGTCATATACTATGTTTATTGTTTTGTTTTTATTGACTCTATTTTGTTTTGTCTCATTGGGTTTTATTCTCTTCAAAATAAAAAATGAGGAACATAAAACACCAAAGGGCAAAGCCATACTGGCCTATCATCCAGTCATTCTACCTGGTATACTCAGTGTCATGAGGTCAACAGGCCATAAACCCCCACTCTTGTCCCCCAGGTTTTGTTTGTCTCAATCTCCTTGGCTGTGACATCTAGTCAGTCTATCTGCTGATGATACTAAGGTTTTGAACCAAATTTCCCTTTCAAGAAGACCTGCACCTCCTAGAAGAAGTTATGTCTGGTCTGCAATCTGACCTAGCCAACAGCGATTTTTCACATCTCCATATACTTTGCATTGAAAGTCAGTTCTGCCTCTTCAAATCCTACTACCAGTTTTAACACTTTCTTAGCCATTCTACCAATATATTGTATGAAATATGCTGTGTGACTTCAGTATAATTATGTTAGTATTTAAAATTGGAATAAAGAAATTGTGATTGCCCAACTCATTAATTACCAAGTGAAACCTGAGTATTCCATTTAAGAAAGGTGATGACATGGATATAGCTCATGAATTTATGGTTATTTAATAAATTCTGACATTTTGAAAAATTCAAACATGTCCAAATTACTGGCATAGCCCACTCACAAAAACTGAAAAATGCTCAGATAATTATGTGCCTGAAATATGCCTCTTTTATAAGCCAAGAGACCATGATACAGAGAAATTCTTAAGAAACCAAGAAAATTTGGACCTCATCTGAATTTAAACAGACAAGGCTATAAATTAAAGCTTAATCATGCATGACAATGTGCAACATCACCAAGCTGAAATCAGGTCATCCTTTTGCTGAGAGCTGTTGAAGCCAGAAATTGACCACATATGTAAGGCTACAGCGTGGCCATCCCAAGAACAAAGCAGGCCTGGGGCAAGCCACATGAAGAAGCTACCTCAGCCCAGAGAACACTTAGCCCCAAGACAATCCAAATAGTGGGTTGCTAGCAGTATGGGGTATCATAAGACATTAAGTGGATGAAAGGTATAAATAGTGAAGGGGCAGTTCCCTTCCTCCCTTCAGGAAAAAGAGGTCTCCACCTGACTCCAACTTTCATCTCTTCTTTATTTTTCTCATCCTCCCAGAAGGAAGAAAGAAACATGTAAAGCTGTGCAGGCTGTGGTACCCATTGAACTTCTATAAAATTTGGATCAGGAGGTCATATCTATGTTCCAGCCATGACAGTTGTAATTATCATATCATAATGTCCTTTCTGTCTTAGTCTTTCCACTAAAGAAGTAACTTGATGTTAAACAGTCGATTATTTTTCTATTGTTCTGTCTCTCTCGCCCCACATTACAAGGAATGTAACTTTGAAATGACCAATACATATATTTTTTCTGCTTTTTGAAGCCCTTCTCTATTTATAAATTCAATCACCTCTCCACAATACATTAGAACATTTACTCTATTTTATGGAAGGAATTGTTGCCTACTTCTAAAATCCAGAGTGAAGTCACTTAACATCTTTCATACAAATTATTGCCATTATTTGCCTTGACACAAATTAAACAAATTGCCTAATGTCACATAGCTTGGATCTACATCAAGATCTTCATCCAGTGTCTGTGTGACTGCACATTCTGAGAATCTTTATCCTTTTAAATATCTGTAGTGAAAATGGCATCAAAGTGGTGGCATCACCAGCACCATTCCCACAGCAAGGACTTGAAAACTCTTATGATCCAAGACACTATCTTTATTATCACAAACAAAAGCTTGTTGTTGGAGTTGCTAAAGTACCAATGTGTCAGTCAGAGCAACAGCTATTTGGTAACACAAATTCCACTACCAAAGGAGGATGTATTTTTAAGAGCTTTTGTAGTTAACAAAATCCACAGATGTTGAAGACCCTTATATAAAATGGGTTACTATTAAGCACATTCTCTTGGATACGTCATATTTTAGCAGGGCTGGGAATTAAACCAAGAGAAGTGGACAAGTGCTCCACCATTAAGTTACATCTGTAACCTCTCACTTATAGTTCAAATCATATCTAGATTACTTCTAATACCTAATAGAAAGTAAATGCTATGCAAATTGTTGTTATCCTTTACTCTCAAGGAAATAATGACACAAAAAATAGTCTATGTGTACTCAACATGTATGCAATTTTTAACTAATAAACTCCTAGTCTCTTAAAATGTTACTCATAATCTTAATTTGGTTTTCTCCTAGGAAGTCAAGGACATAAAGGCTACTTTCACGTGACTTTTCACTTAAGCCTTGAGATGTCCTGTTGGTAAATAAAAGCAAGATAAAGTGTGGTATTTTATCTTAATTTTGTAATCATCTTTTTATTATTTTAAAACTGTAATTCAGTACCCTGCACACCTCTGCATACAAACATGTTAATCACCTAGGTAGTGTCTGTCTAAAAACTGCCAATACATAGTTGGTTACCCTAAAATTTGCATAACCTATCTCATGCCCTTTAACACTGAAGACCTGAGGATAAAAAATGTACAGAGACATTCATCTGCCAGTGACTACCTAACAGTCTACAGTAATTGTCCTAAACCTACTGTTACCTTGGACTCCAGCAGAATCACCTCAAAATTAAGACTGCTTCAAACAGAAACAAACATCTCATGGAGACAAGACAGTTCCTGAAAAGATAAAGATTTCTCCTGGAGCCATCTTGCAAAAACAAAACTGATGATGGTCAATCAGATCGTAGCCTGCTCTAGAAACTCCATAAGAGCTTTATTAAAAAGCCAGTATGATCTTCATCAGAACTGGGCTTCCTTCCACTCCTCAAGCAGAAATTCTGTGCCTTATTCTCTTCCATTCCAATTGTTTCATAAATCTGTCCATGTCTTTCACTCATACACCCTTAATTTATTTTCAGAGAGATGTCAAGGACATGCCTGGACTGAGTTGACACTGGATGATGACAAATTCACTTTTGTGATGAGTGATTTCTGCCTACTTCACTCTCCAGATGTGAAGGAAGAAAGCAATGTCTTTCTATTTTTTCTTCCTTTCTTTTTTCTCTTTATTCTTTCTTTTCTATTTATTGTATGTGTCGTTGTATATGTGTGCCACTGGGAATTAAACCTTGGGTGTAAATTTTGCTTATTTGAGGGAAGCAGTCTATGACTGAGCTGAATCACCAGCCATTTTATTTTAGGCAAGTTCTTACTGAGCGGGCAGGGATCTACCTGCCTCACTTTTGCTGTATTCCACCTGCCTCAGTTTCTCAAGTACTTGTGCTTATATACATCCACCATCACATCTAGAGTATGCCTGTTTGTTAAACATCTTACCACCACCATGAGCCTAAAAACTCTGAACTTTTTGTCCATATAGTGTGTTTACTGTTATAATTTGTATACCATTCAATTTATCTGTTAAAACTACACTGTTCTATGATTTTTGGTGTATTCACAGAGTTGTACAACTATAATCACAAAAAATTGTAGAACATTTTCATAACTCTCTCCCCCAAAACCTATACCTAATGGCTGTTACTCCACAAACTCCATTTCCTTAATACCCTGACAAACACTAATATGATTTGAGCTCTATGGATTTGCTTATTATGGATATTTTGTATAAATTCAATTTAGGATAGATGAAATAAACACAGGTAGAAAATAGACAATAAACAATTTTTTATCCCTTAATATATTAAAATTTGTAAAATATACCTCATCAGCTCAGCATGCTCATCATGCAGGCACTGTCTGTGTTACTTTATTTTTTCTAATAAAATTTCTTTTATATTTTAAAAAGCAAATCAAAAATAAAAGATTGAAATGATAAGAATTTCAGAAAAGAAAAAAGTAGGGAATTAACATTAGTTAATGCACTGCACATTGTTATCTCAGAACTAGTTGTTCAGGTTACAAAATCTAGATACAAAAATGACCAATCAAACAATGACAGCACAAATTGTTCTTCTTGATGAACTAAGAGAGATTAGTAGTATAGTTATGTATCTAATGTACATATCTATGCATAAACATATATGAATTTATGTATTACTTTATTAACCCTAAATTTACCTAATCTATTTCATTGCCTTTCAAGGCTAAAGAATCCAATATAAAAGGGTCTAAGAAAAATTTCAGCATAATTTCCAGTGGTAGATGCACTGCATGGTTACCTAAAAGTTTCCAGCCTTTGTCCTAAACCTGTAGTCACCTCAGATTCCAGTAGGTAAAATCAGAACTTTTTGGAGCATGATGAAATCCTCTCCTCCCAAGCAAGAGCAATTATCCCATAATGTGAACTGGGACAGAACTACTTCAGCACAATGCAATCTTCTAAGAAACAAATTGCTTCATGGGCCATAGAGGTTCTCCAGAGCAATGGAAACCAGAGCTGAGAGTGTGACTGACTGGATACTGGCCAATTGGCTTTGATTCTTAAAAGCTGGTACCCTGCTTTTGCAAGTGAGCTATCTGCAATCCTGCATCAGAGTGAGCCCTCTCTAGTTACTTCCACTGGAGTCTTCCCTTCTCAAATTCCACCTAATAAAAGTATCTATCCCTCACACTGACATGCCCTGAAATATTTTTTCATAAAATGAGTCAAAAACTTACATAGCAGGCCAAGTTGAAGGTCCTATCCACTCTTTCAGGCACCTCCTTTGATCTATAGAGTGTCATAAGGATTACTGCTGCGATGGACATTCATGCTCAAATATTTATGTAAACACATGCTCATTTCATCTCTATTATATGCCTAAATATAGGTATATACTTATGAGTGGAATTGAACAGTCAACTGGAAACACCAAGTTTTGTGTTATTTTGTTTTATTCTGTTGTTTGAGACAGAGTCTAATTATGCTACTTAAGGTTGTCTCAAATCCCTGGACTTAAACAGTCCTCCTGTGCTAGCTTCTCAAACAGCTGAGTTACAACTACACATGGCCTGGTGGGAGCACAGGTTTAGACTGTTAGGGCACATTGAGTTTTTAATGAAAAAAGCAGTACATCTGAATCTCCTGCATAACTTTACCCTGGAGACTTGATCTTTATGAGCCATAGCTTCCTTCCCTATATAATGCGGACTCATTTACCAAAAAATGCTTATTTATCGCTTTCCACAATCTGTGTGATGTTCAAAATCTGGGCCTGGCAAAAAATCTTGCCATGCCAGAGAGCTAACTTCCACTGAGGAGAGCCAGATAAGAAACAAAGAACAATCAAAACAATAAATAAATAAATAAATAAATAAAATGATGAGAAGGCCACAGAGAAAAATAAAGCAGAAGAAATTGACACTGAACAGAGATGCACACACATAAGGGAATGAGACTTGCAGACATGTATTGATTGAAGACTAGGTGGGTTTCTGTCATGCCTACTCATGCAAATGTTTTCTAGGATTGAATATAGCCACGATCATTGTTGATCTTGGTGATCAACATGCCAAGATTTGGTCAGGCCAAAACTTAGCCCTCAACTCTGGATTACTGCATTTTATCAATTTTGAGTTTACATGATTGTGTGGCTTCAAGCTTATGGAACTGGTGTACAGGAGGAATTTTGATGGGATTTGTAGATGCAAGGTAGTTAAAAACTAGAATGCTGTAAACTGAGCATTTTTGGAGATTCTGGTGAGAGTTTAGAAGACCAAGATGCTAACATGAATGCAGAGGGGAAAGGCCAAGCTCAGGAGGTCTTAATTTAGAACAAACACAATATTAGTAGTTAGATTGGATGCTTTGTGTATTACAACCAGGTAGAAAATTTGTCTTTATTTCGTGCATATCCTGAGGCTTTGTGGAAATAAGAGATTAGAAACAGTGGACTAGTAAATCTAGTGGAGAAAAATTTCAATGTATCTCAATGTCTAGGTTGTATAATGGGTACTGTTTGATCTTTTTAGTCACATCTACATGAGAATCAATAGCAAAAGATCAGATATGAAAAGTCTGTGGGTTGTTTTATATTTTATTTTATTTTATTTTTCCAGAAAGTAGGCACCTGCAAAGTTAGGACTCTGTTGAGTGTGCTTGTTGTATATAATGGCCTTAAAAACTTGTCAGGTACTTTGATTTAAGACAAAAGAAAAAGCAGCTTCAAAATATCTCATGAATCAGCAAAATCTGACCCATCACTGCTCCATAAGTGGAAAGATGTAAGTTTATTATTTGAAAAGAGAGATCCTGGGCCTCTGCTCAAAAAGGACTACCAAGGAAATTGGTACCTTGGGATTTATTTCACAGTACTCAGCCACCCAGGCACTCAGAGCCTACACAGCACTGATGCAGGGAGACTTGACTATTGTGTGCTCAACAGATAACAGTCTTTGGCATAATTCACATATTACTGTTTTACAGGCATGTGGAATGAAAAAGTGGAAGCTTCTGCCCAGAATTCAGGAAGGCCTAGGAAGGCAGGAAGTGTGCTGACTGGGTGATACTTGAAGCTGCAACAATGAATCCAAAAATGCAATGGAAACTCTAGGAAGTCAGAGATGCAAGGAACATGGATATCTGATGAGAAAACCCACAGGAAACAAGTGCAATGATCCTAAGATAGAAGCAATGTGGGATGCAACCAGCAATGCTACAGTGATAAGGCCAATAAGCCATTTGAAATTCACTTCACAATCTCCTTCCCTACATGCTGGATGTGTAGCTAGAAGATTGCATGCTTGCCGGCTAGATGTCAGTCTTGTTTAGTCCTGTTCTTATCTCTCTCCCTACCCTTTCCTTTGAAATTGTAATGTTTAACCTTTGCCATTATGTGTTGGAAATTTTTAACTTCTTTTTTTATTTTTACAGGGGCTCATAGTGAATAGCTTTCTTTGAGTCTCAAGTGAGAATTTAGACATAGTTTTTTTCAGCACAACTGGAACTTAAGAATTGTACAACTTTTAGAGGTATATTAAATGAACATTTCTTTTGTTAACTACATACTCTCAGCATATAATTACATTTATTGTGTGGAGTTGGTGCATGTATATATCTTTTAAATTTTCCTTCCCCTTCCCCACTTCACCATCTCTATCACCAACACCATTGCCTCTTCCACTAACACTAGATTCCCTTGACATTTGCAAAAGCTCTATTTATATACTTCCTATTGTCTAGCTTTTATTTTACTCTTTAAATTATTTATATTTTGGATTAGAAGAAACCACCCAATATTTTAGCTGGTGTGTATGATTTGTTTTATTAAACATGATACTCTCAAGGTATACCCATTTTCCTATAGATGACTCAATTTTATAATATTTTATGGCAATGTAGTATTACTAACATTATTAGTATTACTACCATTATTAGTATTATACCATTGTGTATAAATATCACATTTTCTCAGAAAATGTTAACCTTAGAGAGAAAGTAAAAAATGATGCAGTAGTGAGTGATAGCAATTTGGTCTGTCTGAAACTTAAATTGAGATACTAGAAAATAACAGCTTGGGGAAGTAAAAAAAAAACAAAGACAGAGAGAAACAGATGCACAGGAATTGGGAAATATCTGGAGTCTAGCTTGCTTATCTGCCAGTGTCACCAGGGACATCTCTTGACTTTTATACTGCCACCACCTGGGAAAAGCAGAGACGTGTCTGAGAAAATGAAGAATTAATAGACCTGAAAATTGCAGATCCCAGAAGAAAACCATGCCTTCAAATATCACAGAGAATTTTTTCTCCTTTTCCTTTTTCTTCTCCACTAATTTTGTTGTGACTTGAAGAGGTTTCCTTTTGCCTTTTTCTTTGCTTTTTTCCTATCTGTTTTTCTTATCTTTTTAATTTATTTTTCCTGCTCTTTGAAAGATTTTTACTTCTTTTGGTTTTCCATGTAATTTAATTTTCTTTCTTTTTCTTTTATCGTCTATTTTTATCCATTTTTTTCTGTTATTACTACCTAATTCTACCAACACCCTCCTACTCCTCAAGAGAATCCTTTGTTCTACTTCCTTCTTCTCATATTCTACAGTTTAAGGCTTCAAATTTTTTCTTCTGTGTATTCCCATTTCCAATTCCTTATAGTTTAACAGTATAATCATTAAGTTTTAGAAAGTTAGTTAGCCTAATAAAAGTACTTTTGAATTTTTTTCTGCAATTAGCACCATTTCAACTGTAGCATTTAGCATATATTAGCTTTAAGTCAATGTCTGGCTTGTCTTAATGTTTACACTGTAATTGTTGATTTCTTCTCTAGGGTTAGGCATGGTACATAACTGATGGTTATGATACATTAATGCCCAATTTATCCTGAATGACACTACTGTGCCTGATTTGCTTGATATTGCCTGTATTGCATACAGGTTTCTATTAATGAGTTTTTTTCCCTGTAAGACAATACCCAGACTGCCTCTGTAACATTAAAAAAATACTAGAGAAATTTTCCAGAGAATGAAATATTGGGCATATTAAGTTGCATCTTTTCCTCCCAAATTAACTGAAGTGGTCAGATCTTGAGGCAGAGAGAAAGAATTACAGATATCCATGCCCAAAATACCTCACTAAAAATTAGACAGTGTAGAGATTTAAACTAGCAACAAAGCCTTTTTATTATAAGCACCCAGAAACCTCAACACACACACACACACACACACACACACACACACAGTAAAATAAAAAGGCACAACACAAAAACAAACAAACAAAAGCAATAGAAATATTAGGAGACAAGTCAGCAAAATGCCTCCCCAAACTCCCTACTCTCCCAAAGGCAGTCCAGGGAAGATTGAGGAGAATAGCAGTAGGTGAACAACCAAATTACTTAAAAGAATAAGAGACGGGCTCTAAAACAGCTCAATGGTGTCCTCAGAGGTATTATAGATATTACTACACAGATAATGGATTTAAATACATACATGAAGCATTAAGGTAGGCTTACAATGGCCAGCTGCAGAGTTCAGGGTGGAAGAACACAAAAGGGATCTCAGTACAGTTGAGAGCTGGAGGATCCAGTCAGAAGTCAAAGGCTTGGGACTTACTGCAGAGTCCTGTGTGAGTCCATATTGAGATGTTAAAAGCTCTGCGCTGGAAGGCTGAAAGTGCATTGGAAGTTTGAAGAGTCTGGGCTAGAAGCCTGAAAATGAACATCCAAAGGTGAAGACTGTGGCTCCTCCAATGAAGCAAAAGTGAGGCTTCCTTCTTCCATCCCATTTTATTCCATCCAGGCTGCAAGCCTGTTGGTTCCACCCCCACATCAGGGATGGGTCTTACTCTTCAGCAAGTCGATCATCCAGGCAGGCCCAGATCTGTGCTAAGCTAACCTGCTTGTATTTCTTATTCCAATTCACATCACAATTAACTATCAAAATAAATATATAAAAACCAACCATATATCATTCATATGATTTAAAACTTGTTTTCAGTGTTCCATACATTTTCCCTTTTTTGACAGCCAAGGAAGACAATGCATTTCTACTGAGGACAATTGGTTGAAGATGTAGAAGATGAAGGGAAAAGTGAACAAAGTGAAGAGAGAATGAGGTTCATAAAGAAGGGAAGAGAGAGAAAAAATAAAAGCAAATGTGAATAAAATGAGTTCCAGTAGTAGTTTGCTAATGATAATTTTTGTATGTGGATTGGAAGGATCCAGAGGATCTGTAAAAGTTTACTTTGGGGATGATTTGATAGAGAGATATGATTAGGTATTTGGGGAAGATAGAGGAGGGTTGAAAATGCCCAATAAGCTAGTTGAAATCTTGTGTTTAAATCCCCTATACACAATTTTTGGAGGGAGTTGACTATAAAATATAATTATTAAAGATACTTTTTAAATTAATCTGCTAATTAAATTTTATTCACCATTTCACCTAACAGACACCACACACACATACACACACACATAGAGAGAGAGAGAGACAGAGAGAGAGACAGAGACAGAGACAGAGATGACAGTAGGTCAAAAAGAGAATCAAAGAATAAAACATACAGAAATACAAAAAGTAAAATAAAGCCTGCCCTTCCACTGGGAGCATTGTGGAAGCCCATTGAAGGCCTCAGCTGCCTGGGACCCCAGCTGCTGGGCTCACCCTCCCACTGGGAGCATTGTGGAAGCATTCTGAATGCCTCAGCTGCCAGGGACCATGGCTACTGGGCCTCCACTTCCAGTGGGAACATCATAGAGAGCTGCTGAAGGCTCCAGCTGCCAGGGACCACACCTGCTGGGCCTGCCTTTCCATTGGGAGCATTGCAGAAGCCTGCTGAAGGCCTCTGCTGCCTGGGACCATGGCTGCTGGGCCCACCCTTCCACTGGGACCAGTGTGTAAGCACAACACAAGGCTGAGTTGCCTGGGACTGTTGCTGCTGGGCCTCCCCTTTCACCAAAACCACTGGATAAGCACACCCTTCCACCGAGAACATCACAAAAGCCCACTGAAGGTCTGAGCTTCCTAGGACTGCCACTGCTGCTACTAGGCCAACCTTCCACAGGCAACATCAAGAAAGTCAGCCACAGGCCTGAGATGCCTGGCACTGAAACTTCTAGGCCCACCCTTCCACTGGGAAAATCAGAACCTTGGACTACAGCGGACTACTGTGCTGGCTGGATGAGAGATTCAGAAACCCCTCACCCAAACAGAAGACCTCAGCAAGCTCAGTCAGTGTGGTGAGTTTACCCCCTAAAATAGAGGTCTGAAGTGGGTAAATAGGAGCAGAAGTGAAACGCCCTTCAATGGTAAGTCCTTGGTGAACTTGGGAAGAGAGTGGGTAACACCCTCCCCCACACAGAGAACATCAGACAGGTTGAGGAGTGCACCAATAACACCCCCCAATTCAGAGAAAATTAAAAGAACTTATGGGCCTCAGGTGACACAAACACTATAGCCAGGGAGATCTGGTGACCTGCAATAACCTAAAGGTATAACAACAGCAGGAACTAAGAGTTGCCCTATATCAATACTTCTAGGCTACTTAGCTCACAAAGAATGTAGGACTCACCCAACAGGTCCTGCAGGAAGAATTCAGGAGACTGGATCTTCTCTTCATTGTGGTACCCAGCAATTTGACAAACATCAACCACAAAGTAGAACCCTAAAACACACACTACAGAAAGTTCTAACTGTATTGATAGAAAGACCAGATATTTACCCAAACAGTGAAAATGACTAAATGGAAAGGCAAAATGCAATCCCAAACACTTAGTCAATCAGCAGCAAGTACAGGCACTAATGAAATACAGGACCGTAAAAGTCATACTCTGAAAACCTCTGATAAGAGAGAAAATGAAGTAAAGAAACAAATGCATCAGGCTAGAGGAACTCAAATAAGAAATAATGTCTTATGTAAAGACAAATGTAACAATTTTAGTAAATGAGTTGCTCAACATAGCTAGATAAGAAATAGATAAAAAAAAAAAACAGGAGCACAGGAAATTGATTGAAACTTTGAGTGAACAGTGCAGAAAAAAAGCAGAATCCATGAAACAAATTCAAAGAGATAATGCAAGAAACAAAAAATAGCACTGAAAGCCTGCAAAGCTGTTTAAATGAAGCTGAGGATAGAATTTCAGACCTTCAGGACAGGACCTCAGATAGTGATCATGAAAGGGTAGAACTTATAAAAACAACAAAGCAGTATGAAATGACAATCCAGTAGCTTCAAGGTGATGCCAGGAGAAACAATGTTAGATTAATAGGCATCAGTGAGGAGGCAGGAGAAGATGTAAAGGATATACCTAAGCTGTTCACAGAAGTAATGGCAGAAAATTTCCCAAACATGGGGGGAAAATCTGACATGCAGATAAGTGAAGCATATAGAACATCAAACAATCACAACCAACATAAATCTACAACCAGACATACAATAATTAAGATCTCAGACATACAGCATAAAAACAGAATAATAAAAGCTGTTAAAGAAAATAAACAACTCACCTATCAAGGAAAGCCTATTAGAGTCACAGCAGACTTCTCAGTACAAACCTTCAGATTAAGACGAGCTTGGAGTGAAGTATTTCAAGCCCTAAGAGAAAATAACTTTCAACCCAGACTGATGCATGCAGCAAAAATTTCATTCAAATTTAATGGAGGAACAAGATACTTCCATGACAAAGAACAACTGAAGAAGTTCATATCCACCAAACCAACCTTAGAAAGAGTGCTGAAGGACATCCTAGATAGAGATGAAAATGACCACAATCTCCAGAACAACAACAGAAAGAAATCAACAGGCTGGAAAAGAAATGTAACAAGGGAGAAAAGCAGGAAACTGACAATAGGAACACAACATGGCAAAGTCAATCCAGTACATATCAGTGATATCCATAAATGTAAATGGGCTAAACTCACCTATCAAAAGAAACAGGTTGACAGAATGAATCAAGAAACAGGATCCCACAATATTCTGTATACAAGAAACACATCTGACTCAAAAAGAAACTCATAGATTAAAAGTCAAAGGATGGAAAACAGTATTCCATGCAACAGGAACTCAGAAAAAAGCAGGGGTACCTATTCTATTTGCAGACAACGTGAACTTCAAACTTAAAATGAGTAAAAGAGGCAAAGAAGTTCACTACATACTCATAAGTGGAAAAATTCAAGAGGAAGAACTAACAATTATAAATATATATGCACCAAACAGCAGAAACCAACTATATAAGACAAATACTAAAAGACATGAAAAACCAAATACACAAGAACACAATTATTACAGGGGACCTTAACAGCCCATTGTCACAAAGACATAGATCAACTAGACCAAAAGTCAGCTAGGAAATAATAGAACTGAATCATACCTATGAGCAATTGGATGTAGTAGATGATTACAGAGTATTCCAACCAACCACATTAGAATACACATTCTTCACAGCTGTGCATGAGACATTCTCCAAAATAGACCATATATTATCTCATAAAACATTCTTAAGTATATGCAAAGATTCAAAATGATTCCATACATAATATCTGACATAACACACTAAAATAGGAAATTAAGGGCAAAAGAAATTGCAAAACTGGCATAAATACATGGAAATTAAATAAAAACCTTTTGAACAACCAGTCAGCTACAGATGAAATTAAAGAAGAAATAAAGCAGTAGCTACCATTCGATTAAAATACAGAAACAACATATTGTAATCTGTGAGGTGCTATGAAAGTGGTCTTAAGAGGGAAATATATAGCAATAAATTGTCATATCAAGAAAACAGAACACAAATAAACCACCTAATGCTTCATCTCAAGCTTCTAAAGAAAGAAGAGCAAGTTAAAGCCAAAGCTCGTAGAAGAGAGGAAATTGTAACATTAGAGCAGAAATCAATGCAATTGAAACTAAAAAAAAAAAATACAAAGAATTAATGAACCAAAGAGCTGGATTTTTTGAGAGAATAAACAAAATTGAAAAAGCTCTAGCTAACCTTATAAGAAAAAAGAAAGAAAAAATTCAAATTCATGCCATAAGCACTGAAAAGGGGGAAATAAATATAGATCCTATTGAAATTCAAAAGATCATGAATACCTACTTTGAAAATCTCTACTCATATAGAGTGGAAGACACATAAGATATGGACAGATTTCTAGAAATACATGAACTATCAATGCTTAACCAAGAAGATAAAGCAATTTTGAGCAACCCAATATCAGCTATTGATGTGAAAATATAATTAAAAACTTACCAACAAAGAATACCCCCAGGTCCTCATGGATTCACTTCTGAATTCTGAAGAAATTTAGAGAAGATTTGATGCCAATACTCCTTAAACTCTTCAATGAAGTTGAAAAGAAAGCAATCCTCCCTAAACCATCCCTGGAGGCAAGTATTACTCTCACACCAAACCAGACAAAGACCCAACCAAAAAGGAGAACTATAGGCCAATCTCATTAATGAACACAGCTGCAAAGATTCTCAATAAAATACTGGCAAATAGAATGCAGCAAATCAAGAAGATTATACATCATGACCAAGTGGGGTTCATTCCAGGAATGCAGGGATGCTTTAACATAAACAAATCAATAAATGTAATACACCACATCAACAGAGCCAAAGATAAATACCCCATGATCATCTCAACAGATTAAGAAAAAGTGTTAAAGTCCAACAATTGTTCATTATAAAAACCCTTCAGAAACTCTGAATTCACATTGTCTACTTCAACCTAATAAAGGCAATCTATGAAAAACAAACAGTCAATATTATACTAAATGTACAAAAACTGAAAGCTTTCACTTTAAAATCAGGAACAAGACAAGGATGTCCACTATCACCACTCCTTTTCAATATAGTTTGGGAAACACTAGCCAGGGCAATCAGACAGAGAGAGAAATAAAAGGAATCAAGATAGGAAAGGAAGAAGTTAAATTATCACCATTTTCAGATGACATGATACTCCATATAAAAGTCCCAAAAACTCCATTAAAAGACAGCTATAGGTAATAAACAAATTCAACAGTGTAGCTGGATACAAAGTCAGCGCTCAAAAATCAACAACATTCCTGTACACAAGCAAGAAACTCACTGAGAGAGAAATTATGGAAATACCGCCTTCACAATAACATCAAAAAAGGAAATACTTAGGAATCAACCTAACTATAGAATGTAAAAGAACTATATGCTGAAAATTATACTGTGCTAAAAAAGGAGATTGAAGAGAATATTAGGAAATGGAAGGATATTCCTTGCTCTTAGCTAGGAAGAACCAACATTGTGAAAATGGCCATACTCCCAAAACTGTTATACAGATTTAATGCAATCCCAATCAAAATAACATTGACATACCTCACAGATCTAGAAAAAAAGTCCTAAAATTCATTTGGAAAGATAAATACCTAGACTAGGAAAGGCAATTCTGGGCAATAAAGGCAAGGCAGTAGGCATCTCAATTCCTGACTTGAAAGTGTACTACAAAGCCACAGTGATAAAATCAGCATGTTACCAGCAAAGAAATAGATCTGAGGATCAATGTAACAGATTAGTACATGCAAGTATAAGTGCAAAGACACTCAGAGACCTAATATTTGACAAAGAGGCTTGATATGTTCACTGGAAGAAGGATAACCCCATTAATAAATAGTGTTGGAAAAGTTGGCTTTCCACATGCAGAAGACTGAAGCTAGATCCATGCCTATCACCATGCACAAAATTAATATCTAAGTGGATAATAGACCTACACATTAAAACAGAAACACTAGATATACTGGATGATAAAGTAGGTAATAGTCTTCGAGGCATAGAGGTAGGCAGAGAATTCATGAACAAAACACGAACTGCATGGGAAACACTTCAGAGAATCAACAACTGGGATCTCATATTATTGAAAAGTTTCTGCACTTCAAAAGAAATTACCAACAAAGTGAAAACAAAACTCAACAGAATGGGAAATACTTTTAGCCAGCAACCCCCTCAGACAAAGGGCTTATATCAAGAACATATAAAGTATTGAAAATCATCAAGCCTCCGAAATTCAAAGACCCTCTCCAAAACTGGGCATCTGAGATGAACACACAGTTCTCAGGTGAAGATGTACAAATGGAAAGTAAATACATGAAGAAATGTTCACCATCGCTGGTCATTCGAGAAATGCAAATTGAAACAACATTGAGGTATCATCTCACTCCAGAAAGAATAGCTGTCACCAAGAAATCAACTGATAACAAATGTTGGTGAGGCTGGGGGGAATAAAGAACACTGCTCCACTGTTGGTGGGAGTGTAGACTGGTGCAACCACTATGGAAATAAATAAGGAGAATTCTCAGAAGACTAGGATTAGAAGCTCCATTCAACCCAACTATTCCCCTCCTGGGTATTTTCCCAGAAAAACTGAAAAGTTCATATCACAGTGATATATGTGCACCCATGTTTATAGCAGCACAATTTGTAATAACTAAATCTTGGAAACAATCAAGATGCCCATCAACTGCAGAGTGGATGGAAAAGATTTGGTATTTTTACACAATGTAATATTACCCAGCTATGAAGAAGGATAATCTGAGTCCTTCATAGGTAAATGGAGACAACTAGAGACCATCCTCATTAGTGAAATAAATAAGAATGATATTTATAAATATCACATTTTGTCCCTAGTTTAAAAAGTAACAAGAACTGTAGGACTAATAAAACCCAAAATGCATAATTGCTATTGTAAAATAGAGAAGAAAAGAAAGTGCTCTAAAGGATATAACCACATGTATGTTTAAGTGTGTAAGATAGATGACCATATTACTGTTTTTGTTAGATTGTTGAGCAAAACTGTTAACAGTCTCACAGTTTGAATGTCTACTTTGTATGCTTTAATTTTGTAACTTGAACAACTATTTCCAAAATCACAGTATGTAATGAAGTATTGATTTCTTAGTGTTTTGTTGTTGTTGTTGTTCTTTTCTTTTTTCCCTTTAGAATTCTGATTTGTTGCTACCCTTTTTTCTGCTTTGTTTGGTTGGGGTTTTTTTCTTTTTAAAAAAAATTTTTTTAAAAAGAGAGGAAAAGGAAGTGCTCTAAAGGATATAACTGCCTGTATGTTTAAGTGTGTAAGATAGATGACCATATAACTGTTTTTGTTAGACTGTTGAGCAGAACTGTTAACAGTCTCGCTGTTTGAATCTGTATTTTGTATGCTTTAATTTTGTAACTTGAGCAAGTGTTTCCAATATGACAATATGTAATTTATCAAGTAGTGATTGCTTAGTGTTTTTTTGTGTGTTTTTTTTTCCTTTGGAATTGTGTATTGTTGCTACCCTTTTTTCTGTTTTGTTTTGTTGGGTTATTTTTTCTCTCTTTAAATACAATTTTTTAAAAAGTAAAATAAAAAGTGGAAATTACCTTTCAAACTTTAAATGAAATTTAAAAATTTGTGAAGGAAGATGTAAAACTAAGAAATAAAGAAATGAAAATAAATTTAGAAAAGAGGAAATTAGAAAAGTTAGAAAACCACAGGTGAAAATTAGAGAATTCTCTCTAGGCTGGCAGAGTTCTGCCAGATTTCTACTGCACTCATGTGGTTACACTAGTGAAATGTTTTATTTCTGACCTACAATCAGAGACTATCAACTGGTTCAGAGTGAGTGTGCACAGTGATGTGAAAGTGGTCTTGTGGGCATTGCTTCAGTGATTTGTTTTGTTGGTGGGATCTTCTTTATTCTCAGCAATGTCCTCCATGGCAGTTTCCACAAGTGTTTGCACTATGTTTACAAGTCTTTCTTATGGATTTTATCATGTATTTGCATGAAGAAACTGACCTCTAGTTTTCTTTTTTACTTTGAGTACTTGTCTGACATTTGGTATCATGGTAATTCTGTCAATTTTAAGGAAAGGATTAAAGAATATTGGAAGTAGATCTTCCTGAATATTTAGTCAAATTCTGCATGTATCCATTAGGTCTTGGGCTTTTCTTGGCTGGTAGAGTTATTATTGCTCAATCTCATTGTTGCTGGTGATCTATTCATGGTTTATATATCTTTTTTGTGCTATTTTGGTAATTCCTATGTGTCTAGAAATTTCTGTATTTTTTCTATACCTTAAAATTTATTGAAATCTAAGATTTCTATAATCCTCTGGATTTCATTGGCATCCATTATAAATTTGCCTTAACATATCTTATTGCAAAGCTATGAAGATGGTGGATCTCTAAGCGGCAAAGTAAAAAGCCTCTGAGAGAAATAGCTCAGATGTTGCAATAAAGCATCCTGGAGAAGACCAGATGGAAGGAGATGGATCCTCTCTGCCCAGGAAGAAACTAAAAAAAGAAGAAAGAAAGAAAGAAAGAAAGAAAGAAAGAAAGAAAGAAAGAAAGAAAGAAAGAAAAATGTAGACAGAAGGCTGTAGCCAGTCATGCTCTCACTGGAGCTTGTCCCACTGTGCCTGAAATGCCACTGGATTTTGAAGATACACAGTCATGGTGAAGTTGGGGGTTGGCGAGCCTAAGCACCTTGGCAGGAGGACATGGTCATGGATGGGAGTGGCGGAGTGGAGAACAGCACTAGCTCAGACATCTCCACCTGCTCAAGGTGATTGCGGGGAACTCAGTAGTCCTCCTGTGGGAGTGGGCAATTGGCTTGGTGACATTTTGGAGTTGGGCCAGATAAGCCCAGACTTAGAGTTGCAGCAACTTCAGTCAGCCACTCCTACAACAGAGCAGATTGGTGAGACTTGCTTGGACTGAGTACCATGTCTGTAAGTGATCCCATAGCCATGGACAAGTTTTCCCTGAAGCTATCCCTAATCGACACCATCCATGTGGCACACACTAATGTGGTGAAGATGTCCAGTGGTTAACAAGCTCAGAAGGGCAGGACCAGCCTGCCCTGCATCTGCTTGTATTTCAGTGGTCACCAGCAGACTAGAGAGGGCAGAAATGCCTAGCCAGCATGCTTCAGAGTAATCATAGCCAATACAGGAAGTGCCAGGGACTCCCCACTATCCACTTGTCTGGAAGAAACCAGAAACATGACAAGAGAAGAAACAAAAGGAAGGCTCCAGCCTCCAACCCAAACAACACTGGCTGAGGTGAGGCAAACATAGAAGAGATTGGGGGTTGCACACCTGCAGTTTCAGAAGAAGCAGCATCTGACATAAAGAAATATCTTCATAACATTATAAAAGAACTCAAAACAAATACTAATACAATTAAGGAAGATGTAAGAAAAATAATAAAAGAAATTCTAACCACCTGTCAAGAAGGATGGAAAAATGGAGGTGCACAGATGGAAGAATGGAGGTGCATAGAAAAAGGAGACAAATCTTTGATATAGAATAAAACATAATCTAGAACACATGAAACAAATTCAAAGACATTACCAGGAAATTAAAAACTCCATTGAAAGCTGGCAAAACTGCTTGAAATGAACTAAAGATAGACTATCAAACCTTGAGGACAGGTTTGCAACCTGTGATTGCAAAAAGAAAGATCTCTTAAAAATAATGATGAAGCAGGAAGCAACAATACAAAGGCTAGAAGATTACAAGAGTAACTATAACTTAAGAATAAAAAATATAAGTGAAGAATCAGGGGTAAACACAAATGAAATACAAAGAGTATTCACAGAAATAATATGAGAAAACTTCCCAAGCATAGGAAAAAGAAATGATATTCAGATAAGTGATGCATATAGAACTCCAGCCAGCTATAACCAAAATAGATTTACACTCAGACATATAATAATCAAGATCCCAGAAATTCAACACAAGAAAAGAATATTAAAAGCTGTCAGAGAAAAGAAACAGATCAACTATAAAGGAAAACCCATCAGAATCATGACAGACTTCTCAACACAAATCATGAAATCAAGAAGAGCTTGGAGTGAAGTATTCCAAGCCTTGAAAGAAAATAACCTCCAACCCAGATTAATGTACCCTGTAAAACTATCTCTCAAAATTAATGGAGAAACAAGATGCTTCCATGACAAAGAGGAACTGGGGGAGTTCATGACCACCAATTCAACCCTACAAACAATACTGAAGGACATTCTACAGAGAGAGAAAAAAGACTGTGCTTTCAGGAACCTTGTTAAAGGGTGCTCACTGAACAGGGCAGACAGTGGAATGAAGGGCAAAAGTAGACAAGCCATGGCAGAAAACTAGCATGGCAGAAATGAGGCAGAGAAGGTGAGCCAAAATAGCTAACATGGATGGCCTCGATACACTAGTAAAAAGAAACATGGGCAGAATGGATCAGGAGATAGGATCCATCAAGATGCTCTGCTTAAGAAATATAATTAATCTGAAAGAGGGTTTATGGACTGAAAGTCAAAGATGAGAAAATAATGCTGTATATGACAGGGAACCAGAAAAAATAGTGGGAGTATTTCACCCATCAGCTGCAGATTGGTTGGAAAGACATAACACTTTTATACAATGGAGAGCTACTCAGCTATAAGGAAGGAAAACCTAAACCTAGAGGCTCTTGTAGCTAAATGGATACAACTTGAGACCAATCTCAGGGGTAAAAAGTTTCAGAACCACTTAAGTAAATAGTGGGTTGCCTCCCTAATCTAAAAACTAAAGGAGTTAGTGAGATACAAAATTTGCAGTGCACCCTGGGAAAGTGAAAGAGGAGGAACTGTCGATAAAGGGAAGGCAGAGGACATTGTTAATCTTGTATCATGATTTGAAACCTATATGGTTTTCATCACTCTGCTTAGTTTGGTTATATTCTGTTCCAGTTGGTCTACTTGTGCTAGATTTGAGGGCATAGACAACTGTTCCAAAGATAGCAGGATATAGAATGGTAACCATTTATAATTTCCTGTTAACTTAATCTGAAACCCTGCATTGCTTTCACTGTCTTTTTTGACTGATTTTATTTGAATATGTTTTACTCGATTGCTGTCTTGTCTTGACTGAATTTATTCAATTCTGTTATGTTTGATAGTATCAAGTCTGAGAGTATCAGCAACTACTCTGAAGACAATAAGATTCACTATGATACCCATTCTGGTTTGACTATTACCCTTTTTTGAAGTCCTATAATTGTTCCACTGTTTTGCTTTTATTTATTTTGTTCTGGGCTGCTGTATTCAATTTTATTGTACCTGATTATATGGGCAATTCTATTGAAGATAACAAGAGACATCATAGTAACCATTGTAGATCACCTTGTATTGTGGTTTTAAGTCATGGACTATGTCCATCCTTTTGTTTTGAATACCCTATTTTGTGGTTTTTTTCTTATTTGGTTTTATTCTTTTCAAAATAAAAATTTAAAAATTTAAAAAATATGTCTTAAATATGCATAATTTCAAAATAACATGACAGAGAATTAACAGTTTTTATTATAATGCATATGGTTGTCTTCAAAGCATTTGCTCAGTTTACCAGATGTATGCATGAAAAATTAATCAAACAATATAATCACTAACTATCCCTTTCCATGAACTAATAGAATTAGTGATATAATTATATATATATATATATATATATATATATATATATATACCCTCTTCTTGTCTCCTTTCCCTTGCCCCAGTTGTTATTTTCCTTTTGACCAGTTTCTGTCACGGTCACAATATCTGTTGCGATTTTTGGATCTTATTTACTCTTTCAGTGTCTTACACTATAGAGATGATATAGTGCTTACACATGCAAACCTGATTTATTTCACTTATGAGTATGGCTGCTAGTTGCATCCATTTACCTATAAAATCTTCAAGATTATCTTTATTTATACCTGAATAGTACTCTACTGTATAGAAACATCACATTTTTTGTCTATTGCTCAGTTTATGGGCATTTGGGTTGTTTCCAAGATTATCACAAATTATGTGACTATAAATATGCATGCACATTTATTACTGTGGGATGATGTTTTCTATTTTTCTGGAAAAATACTCAAAAGGGGACTAGCTGGGTCTAACGAGACCATGAATCCTAGTTTTTCTTAGGATTCTCCACATTGATTTCCATAATCGTTGCACCACTCTCTACTGAACCCCTATTATAATTTGATCACAAAAATCTTTTTAATTTCAGTTCTGATTTTTTCTGTTACCCTTCAATTACTCAAGAGTGTACTATTTAATCTCCATGTGTTTGTGTAGTTTCTGTGATTTTTTTTGGCTCTATTTCTTGTTTCATTCCACACTTCTCTGAATACACATGAGGTATTAATTAGTTTGTATTTTTCTTATGCATGCTTTGTGACATAAAGTTTCATCTATGTTAAAAATAGTTCCAGGTGCAACTGGAAAAAACTATATATTCTGTTGTCATTCAATAAAACATTCTGTAGATATCTGTTGAGTCCATTCATTAGGTGGTGTCAGTTAATCCTGATGTTTCTTTGTTGATTTTTTTGTATTGTTGACCGGTGTTTGAACTGAGGAATTGAGATACTCTGATATGGTTGACTGGAGACTCTATTTTTTGGCCAGCAGTGTGTAATTTATGAAATTTAGCATGCCAACATTGGGGGATATATATGTACAATTGTTAACTCTTCCTGTTGAATCATTCTCTTTAGCAGTAAGCCTATTTTGTCTCTTCTAATCAATTCTGACTTCAAGTCCCACATTGTCAGAAAATAGGCTAGCTCCTCCTGAATTCTTGGAGCTTCGGTTTCATGATTAACATTTTTCCATCCATTCATTTACAGTCTATGTGCTTGTTTTTGGATTAGGTCTGTCTTACAGGGCTTGGTATTTTGTATTTTGTTGGCTTTTGTATTTAGATACACTCTGCTAGTCTGTATTTTTGATTAGTAAATTAAGACTATTAATTTTTTAAATATATTATTATAAGCTATTTTTTGAATCTTGCTACTGCAGTATTTTTTCTAGTACTGATTCCTATACATTTTTCTTTTATTTGTCCCAGTATGCAATCATGGTTGTGCAGAGGATGAGAAAGTTTACTTGGAGAAGAGACTTAGCTCAATCACCAGGAAGACACAGAGAGGAGAGACTTGTTCAGCATAAGAGAGCCTGAGGAAAACAACAGCTACCTGAGACCTCTGTGGTTGTTTATATGTAACTCAATGACCTGAGAACAAAGAAGTAGAAGAAAACATTTCTTCTGCAAAAATTTTGACCAAGGAACAGAGAAGAGACAACAAGGTCTGCTTATATGACATATGCCATGTCTGATCTAAGCAAAATTATCAAAGGCAAAAGAAACACACTGGCCAAAGAAAACATGCCTGAAAATAACTTTTTCTTAATTCTTAATTCTGACTGTCCTACAGACCCATTCTAAATTTAACCCATGAGCTCTAGGAGGGATGGACTCTTGTCCAAAAAGTCCCTTCCATTTTCTTATTCACCTAAAACAAACACGTTAGCCAAAGCTTCCCCACAATTTCTAATTTTATGCTTCATAATCTAGATTGAGCAGAAGGGAGAGTGTATGGAACCATTGAAGCTGGAGATTGATCACATGTGTGGGGCTAAAGCAAGACCAGCCCAGGAAAAACAGAGAGACCAAAACAAGCTATGTAAACAAGTTGTTCAGCATGAAGAAGGTAAGGCACCCAGTCTGCCAAGTGATGGGTTACTAGGCAGAGGAGTCTGAAATTGACATCATCTTTCCCAGTATATAAATAAAGGTAGTAGAATGGTTGAGCAATGCCTTTCCTCCCATCAGGAGGATAAGGGCTCCAGCAGGCCCTGCTTTGTCTCTTCTTTATTTTTCTCATTCACTTACAGTCCTTAACCCCAAGAACCTCAGCAGCCACATAGGGGCATGGCAGAGGAGACTACAGAGTAGGGAGGTGTTGGTTTAGGGGGGTTTTGGTTTGGTGTAGGAAGGTCACCAAGGCGTCCACACAAGAAATCCATTGGAACAGTATACAAAGTGCTCATATTATTGCAAGGTAGAGTAGAGGAATGATTGTTCCAATAGTTATAAGAATGCAAATGTGAAGGCTGAGATCAGAAACCAGTCTTTACAGGTGAGTCAATTGGAAATATCATTGAAATGATCAAAAGTACTGTTTCAAACCTCCATTTGAAGTTTATAATGTTGGGCTTGAAGTGGTTCCTGGAGATCAGTAATATCTCCTTCCAGATTTGTATGAAAGGCATCATGGAGAAGGCATTGAACACTGTCCCTCAGATTCCAAATGATTGAAAGGAATAGGAGTAATGCACATCAAGTGAAACTTTATGGCACAGCTAAACCAACTACCTGTCCATTGGGCTTGTTGCTTGCCAAGCCAACCAAAAGCTTCCTCAAGGATGCCAAGACTTTGTAGAATTTCTTTATCAATATTATCTTGAGTCAAACATTCTGAGGTAGCATTTTGGAAATATCTATTCATATTTTGAGCTATTTGAATGGAGTGAATCAAAACAACCACTGTAGTCACAATGCTAGTGGCCAATGATAATGGTTCCAGTCAAAATGGCTAGAAAGTGCTTTGTTTGATATGTTAAATTGTTACAGTGATTTGTTCAAGAGTGGAATCTCCCACACACTCTCTCATAAGATTGGTAGGGAGCCATACTTTGGCTTCCTAGTATTATAATGCATGTCATATTTATCTGTGAAATATTCTTATTCATAGCACAAGGAGTCCATTACCTTGGCATTGGCAGCCAAGGAGATACTAAGTTTTTAAAGGTCTATAATGAAAATTAGAGCATTTATATTGAGTTATCATGAGTTCCTAGTTAATGAGGGTTAGCAAATATGAAAAAAGTGCAGATCATTACATGGCCAGAAGTATCATGACCAATAAATCTGAGCTGCTATTATTGACACCTATCAAGTTTAATAATATGAGGGAAGAAGAAAATAGCTAGGTTCCGGGTGGGGGGCATTTCTTGATAGGGAAAAAGTAAGTGCCTGAGGAGAGGCATAACAAAGGTCCAGCAAGTCTAGAATTCTATGAAGGTGGGATGTCATAGTAATTAGAAGTCAAAGCATAATTCCATGTAGAATTAGACTCTAATGCCATCAGATTTGGGAGTCTCTAGTATTCTAAGGGTAGATTATAAATAAGATGAATTACAGAGAGATTGATGGACCAAAATGAAGTTCACCTTAAATCTAGACCATCTTTTATAGGGACATAGGGATGGAAACATATAAGAATATTGGATTTGGAGTAGTGCCTTCCAGATACTGAGGAACCTAGGAGCCCAGTAATATTAATAAATATTTAATGATAGACTCCTTTGGTACAGCTGGGCTCAATGAAAATATAATTCATATATCATTAGGGATAAAAAAAGAACACAATAAGAGTGAGTTTAGAGGAGTGAAAATGCTGCACTATTGACTTTGAACAGAGAAAAAGAACCCCGGGCAAAAAGAGAAGTGTGCTTGAAACCTGGAAAAAGCATGGGAACATATTGTCTTAAGAACTTCCAAAGAGAATGCAGCCCTGAAGACCACATTAGACCTCTGTCCTCAGAACTGATGGAGTATACACTTACACTGATCATGCCACTAAGTTTGTAGAAATTTGTTACAGCAGCCACAAGAAAGGAACATAAATAAATGTATAGCTTACCTTCTTTATCAAGACTGGCTGACTTTTACCATTGCCAAATAACCTGTCACCAGCAGAGCCCAACACACAAAATGGCACCAGTTCCCACAAAACCAGTGAGGCACATGGAATAGAAATAGTTTGGATCACATTGGGTTTATTCCAACCAGAGGAGAAGATATTTGTCTTCAGTACATTCAACATGTATGGATATGTATGAGGGTATGAATGCTTTCTAGGACTTAAATAATTGTGATTCATCTAATCCTTATGACAGCCAATGAGGTGTGCAATGTGTTTGTACCCTTTGTATAAATGAGTGAACCACAGCAAAAGGAGGTAACTCCTAGTCAAGATCATATGGTCATTGAGTTTGAAGTCAAAAATATGTTCACAAGTTGCACTGATGCATGGGTGTTTCATAAGTTACTATGGAGGTTCCTTTGGTCTCCAGTCTAAGTTGAAACTCTGTTCTCATCTATAACCCCACAACCATTTGTCATTCCCAGCCAAAATGGGAACAAGAGCCAGCAGGAGGCACAGCTGGGAGCTGAGAACATGTCTTTGCTGTATCCTAATGCATTTTTTTACTTAATTTCTTTTACTTAATTTCTTTTTAAATTTTATAATTTTGTTTTTACTTGGTTTCTTTATAAAGTATTTTGACATTTGTTTTTGCTTTTTTAAAGGGCAGTAAAGAGGTTGAGATATTTTTACAGAATATGCACTCCTTTTTCAGTCCATTGCAACAGATTTTTCCACCATCTTTTAGAACAATTTTCCATAACACACACCACATCCTTTTGTTTTGCATATTACACACTTTAAATACTTTTCTGTATTCTTATGCTAAACCTAGCCTCCTGTCCATTTTCTTCAAAGCCTGTGTGTGAGATCAGCAGACCCTTTTGAATTTCATTTTTTGTTTTGTTTTGTTTGCATTGAATATTTTTTACTATCACAAACTTGCTGTACATAATTTTTATGTCCACCTTAACACGTAGGTGCTTATGATTAACATATCTTAAATAATTTCACTCCTTTTCCCCTCCTTTCCTTCCCCTCTTCCTGAGCCTCTAAATTCCCTTCTCATCTTCAAATGATATATTTCCTTATTATCTATTATCTATCTTTTATTTTGTTTTTTAAATATATATATATATATATATATATATATATATATATATATATATATTGAACTTCCAATATAGAAGTTGTTATGTGATATAAATGCTTGAATGTCCAATTTATCTGACTTAGCATGGTGGTCTCAAGATAATGCCTTCTAGCTTCCTGCACTCTGTGACATTCTACCTATGGATGAATCATCTCATTCTTGAAACAGCTTTTTCCTCCACATTCAAGTGATAAGATTAGTCCTGAATAGTCTTCTGATCCTCCCTGTTTCAATGTCCTGACTTTTTTGCTTACCAGCTGTTCCATTGTGACATTGGCTGATCTGATTAATTAATGCATGTCCATGATTTCTTACAGGTTCTTGAAATGAGATTTTAGCCAAGTCTATGGAGGTTAAAAGACCTCAAGAAGATTCTGAAGCTGATAGTGCTTTTAAAAACAAAGCAAACTTCTGGTATGGCTTCTCTGCTTTAATATACTTAGTGGCCCCAGGGCAGAAAACTGCTATCAAAAATAGAATACTAAGAGGCTTCTGAGATATTCACAAGTCTCCCTGGCTAACCAGATTTGGAGGAGGAAGAAAGCTACCACTGAGGAAGCTGAAAGGAATGTTCCTGGGTGAACCAGCTCCAGGTAGTGGAATGCATGTGTGCAGACCAGCCTTGGTGGGTTTTTTTTTGTTTTGTTTTGTTTTGGTTTGGTTTGGGTTTTTTTTGTTTTGTTTTGTTTTGTTTTGTTTTTTGGTACCAGAGATCGAAATCACAACCTCACACTTACCAGGCAAGTGCTTGAACCATTGAGCTAAATCACCAGCCCTAAACTTAACCATTTTTAAATGCAGAGATCAGTGAGAGTAAGTATATTTAACAGTGGGTATAAATCGTGTTGTACCAAGGAAGATAAAACAAGCAAAGAATGAGGCAGGCTTATTTTTTTATGGTTGCAAAAACTAGAGTCCAGGTACATTGCGTTGAGAAATACATATAGAGACTCATTCCTCCCTCCTCAGACCTAGGGGCCTGCAGACGATGTCTCGCTCCCACCTCCACCCTCCATGGACCTAGGGGCTGGTGGATGGCCCTCATTCCTCCCCAACCCACCACAGGCCTAAGAGCCAGTGGACAATGGCTTGAATCCTGCCCCTCCTTCCATGGACCTCGGGATCAGTGGAAGCTTTGGCTTCACCTCTCCTCCCCAACACTCCATGGACCTAGGAGTTGATGGGATTGGTGGTCACCTTCCCCCCACCACCCAACAGATCACAGCAGCCCCCAGACAACAAGTGAAACTTTCACCACCTGCAGAATGTTGGAGGGCTGATGGGAGCCTCAGCAATGCTTCACCCATACAGAAGACCTCAGGAGCCTTGCAACAGTGTGGTGAGTTTCCCCCTCAAATATAGGACTCCAGTGGGTAAACTGGAGCAGCACTGAACTCCTCCCCAGCTGTAGGACCTTGGCAAGTCTGGAAAGAATGTAGCTGAGTCCTTCCTCCATACAGAGAATAATAGATTGATTGATGAAAGTGCCAACAAGACCTCCCCCAACCTGGAGGCAACCAAAAGGACCTATGAGACACCCAGTGATGCAATAGGTTCCCAGCTGAGGTGCACACTCTATCCAGAATTTGGTGGCCTGGAACAGCCTGAAGCCATAGTAACAATAGCTAAAGACTGACTTACATCAATACTCAACTAACAGGCCCTGGAGGAGAAATTTATGTGAATGGCCCCTCTGCTTCACTGTGAGACCCATCAATTGGACAAACATCAACCACACAGTAGGACCCTAAGATGCACAATGGACAGTGGAGACTAGTGGCATTGAAAAGACCAAAATATTAACCCAAGAGGTGAAAATCACAAAATGAAAAAGCAAAATGCAGTCTCAAATGTCCAGTCAATCAGGAACAAGTTCAAGAGACACAAGACTAGAGGACATTAGAATTCATGCACCTGAAATTTCTGGAAAGATAGCAAATGAAATAAAGAAAAAAAATCAATGAGTCTATAGAGAAAATGAGATGAGAAATAATATCCACATAAAAACAGAAATGACAACCTCAGTAAAGGAGTTGTTCAACAGAGCTAGAGAAGATACAGATTTTTTTTTAAAAAGTACAGGACCATGGGAAGACACTGGAAACCTTGAATGAACAATACTTGGAAGAAGTACAATGCATGAAGCAAATTCAAAGAGATATCTAGGAGATAGAAAAAAACTCTATTGAAAGCTGAAAAAACTGCTTGAAAGAAGCTGAGGATAGAATTTCAAACCTTGAGGACAGGATTGCAGCTAGCCATCATGAAAGGAAAGAACTTTTAAAAATAACAAGGCAGCATGAAATGACAATTTAACAGCTTCAAGATGATACAAAAAGAAACAATATAAGATTAATATGAATCATTGAAGATGCAGGAATAAATAAAAAATGATATCAGTAAACTATTGAAAAAAGTAATAGCAGTAAACTATTGAAAAAAGTAATAGCAGAAAATTTCCCAAACATGGGAGAAGAATCAGATAAACATATAAGTGATGCATATAGAATGCCAGAGTCATAACCAAAATAAATCTATATCTAGACATATAATAATTAAGATCCCAGCAACTCATTATAAAAACAGAATCCTTAAAGATGTTGGAGAAGTGACACACATCACCTATCAAGGAAAGCCAATTAGAATCATGGCATAATTCTCAGCACAAACCTTCAGGTCAAGATGAGATTGGAGTGAAGCATTTCATGTCCTTAAAGACAGCAACTTTTAACCAGAGATTGATGCATCTTGCAAAATTTTCCTTGAAATTTAATCGAGAAACAAGATACTTCCATGACAAAGAACAATGGAAGAAATTTGTGCCCACAAACCAACCCTA
>PVJX010016739.1:0-39674 GCA_004027295.1 Dolichotis patagonum | reverse complement strand
ATGAGATGTCCGACTCTCAGCCTGCCCACCAGCAGGATTACAGTCGCCCCCCAGAGAGGGAAGGAGTTCCTTGTTCTCCCAGCACCCCGAGTCAACCACACAGTGCAGGTCCCGACACACCAGGGTCTCCCTCCTCCAGACTGCCGAAAGTCCGCCACACTCCCAGCCGCCCCCCAGAGAAGGGGTGAGCTCCCCGTTCTCCCAGCACCCCGAGTCAACCACACGGTGCAGGTCCCCATGCGCCAGGGTCTCTCCCCTGCAGGCCCCCCAAAGCCCGCCACACTCACCTGCTATTTCTTTCTGATGAATTGACCATTACATTTCCAAAGTTCTGAAATGGCCATCAGACCACAGAAAGAATTTTCTTGAGGCTCCTGTTTGAAACCAGCAGCTACAGCAATCTGCTGGCCTTGCTTCAGGGCTATTATTTATTGTCTTTTTGAGACAGGGTCTCACTGTGCAGCTCAGGCTGGCTTGAACTCCAAGCAGTCCTCCAGCCTCACCTTCTCGAGCGCTGGGATCACAGGTATGCACCACTATATGTGGCTTCCCAGCCCTTTTTAAATTTTATCTTGAAAAAGTATCTCATTAAGTTGCCCGGACCAGCCTCAAACTTGCAATCATCCCATTTGAGCCTCCGGAGTAGCTAGGATTGCAGGTACGCCCCACCGTTTTCCAGTCAGCCACACTATTTTCCTAACCTATGTATTCCGCAGGGGTAAACACCCAGGCTGGCTCCACAAGCAAAAGTGAGTTGAACTTCCTCATGCGTGTCTCCTTGGGGTCTTGCACGAGAATTTCTGAGGTAGATACCAGTGATGGTATCACAAGATCAGACGGCAAAACGTTACCATTTTCCCTAAGGAATGCTAGAAAGGTTCTGCTGGTTTGTAGTTCCACAGCTGTGTAAGGGTTCCTATTTCCCCATGTCCTGGTCAACACCAGGCCTTACCTAATTTTGCCATTTTGATGGGTGTCAGTTGCTATGTCCTTTAAATGTGCATTTCTCTGACTACTAGTGAGTATGAGCATGTCTTTTTATGTTCGTTAGCCGTTTGGAATTTGGACCTTCCCTACCCATACTAGAGATTGATCCTAGGGCCTTCACAGTGAGCTGCTGCAACCACTAACCCCTTCGTTTTGTTTTGTTGTTTATTTTGAGACAGAGTCTTGCTATATTGCCCCTCTGGGCTTGAACTTGCCACTGCCATCCTCCTGCCTCAGCCTCTCAGAGTCCTGGAATTACTGGCATGAGCCAGTTTGGACTTCTATAGATCAAATCTTCATGCCTTTTGCCAATTTTTCTGTTGGATTTTGTTGATTTGCAGACGTGTGTGTGTGTGTGTGTGTGTGTGTGTGTATTTTCCCCATTGGTAAGGGTTGAACCCAGTGCCTTAAGATTGAACTACAACCTCAACCCTTCTTTAATTTTTATTTTTGAGACATGGTCTTGCTGAATTGCCTAGGTTGGCCTTGAACATGCAATCCGCCTATCTTAGCTTCCCAGAATGCTGGGATTACAGGTGTGTGCTCCCACACCCGGCAGAGATTTCTTATATATTGTACATATAATACCTCAACAGTTTTAGGGATTGAAAACATCTCCTTCCAGTCTATCATCTATTTAATAATTTTGCTGATTTTTTAAATTTAAAATTTGTCTCTAGTGTATAATTGAAAAATGAACTGATAACTATATATACATTACACACATCCTATATATCATATATGCATTATAACTTGTGCTTCAAGTGTCTTCTTGAAGTCTTTTTTTATCCCTAACTTATAAGGATATTCTCTCACATTTTCTTCTATTAATGTGATAGCTTTGCATTTTACATTTTGATCGTTAATCCATGTGGAATCTTTCTTAGTATATGAAGTAGAGCTCAACTGCATTTTCTTCCCAAACAGTGATCCAGTGCTGTCACACTATTATCTAAGCAGGTTAGCCTTTCTTCACTGATTTTCTTTTTCTTTCTTCCTTCTTTCTTTTTTTGATTTTTTTCTTTCTTCTTCTTTCTTTCTTTCGTCTTCTTTCTTTCTCTATTTCTTTTTGGCAGTGCCGCATTGAAACCAGGGTCAGTGTTGGGTGAGTGCTCTGCCCCTGAGCTATATCTGCAGCCACTATTAGTTTAATAGCTTTATTGAATTCAGAATTTACATATCATGTAATTCACCCATTCAAATTCTATCATTAAATGGCTTCCAGTAGTCACCTAATTATATAACTATTATTACAATCAATTTTAGAACATTTTCATAAGCCCCTATAAAACCCCTAACACTTTTAACCCTCATCTTGACTTTTTTTTTAGTACTAGGGGTTGAGCCCAGGGCCTTCACACAGCCCCTTTATTATTATTATTATTATTATTATTATTATTACTTTTTTTGAGATAGGTCTTGCAGAGTTGCCTAGGCTAGGCTCCAACTTGATATCCTCCTGTCTCAGCCTCCCAAACTTATTAACTTCTGATGTGACCTTTACAACATATCAGTTCCCAGAGGGATATGAATCGTTAGAGTTCTTCATCATGTTTCACTTGTTCACGTGTCTATTTGCCCACTTGTGTGGTATTCTATTATTCTGTGATAAGTTTTAATGATCTGCTAGGGCAAATCGCCTTTACACTTCATTAAAACTGAATTTGCCAAATGCACAAGAGATTCTACTTTTTATAGTTTGTCTCACAAATATACTTGAATGAAGCAAAGTAATGTATATAAAAATTTACTCATCACAAGGGTTATAATGGCTGCGATGAAAAAAACTCAAACTTCCAAAAAAAAAAAAAAGCTAATTTGATTATGGTACAAATAGTAGAACATTATGTCATTGTCTGACACATTTTTTTTTTTTGGTACTGGGGATCGAACTCATGACCTTGCACTTGCCAGGTACATGCTTATGCCACTGAGCTAAATCCCAGCTTCACTATGTCACTGTAAAAACAATGTAAGGTGAAAGCTCTCCATACTGATATATTAAGATTTCTTTCTTTCTTTCTTTCTTTCTTTCTTTCTTTCTTTCTTTCTTTCTTTCTTTCTTTTATTTTCATCGGTACCGGGGATCAAACTCACAACCAAAGCGCCGCTGAGCTAAATCCCAAGCCCCAATATATTAAGATTTCTAAGGTGTATTATTCTGGGGTTTTTGAGCGTGGGGGAGGGGGTACCAGGAATCAAACTCAGGGCCTTGCCCTTGCTGGGCAGGCATTTATGCTGCTGAGCTATATCCCCTAAGGTGTATTATTAAGTGAAAATGGCAAGGTACAGAATAGTCTATATAATAATCTACTTTTATGAAAGGGGTCAGGGGGACAAACATCCACATTCAGATTCATTTGTATACATATAAAAGCACTCTACAGGGACAGCAGAGGTTTCTTTGGGGAGGGTCAGGGATCTCAGGGAGACAAAGATGGGAAGGAAGCATTTCACAATCACCCTTTTGACATGTCTGCTTTTGAAACTCATGAATGCACAACTTACTCAAAAAGTACCTTGGCCCAGTGGTAGAGCTCTTGCCTAGTATGAAAAGCAAAAACAAAAACAAAACCAAACACCCAAAGTAAGGAAAACATTGACTTACATCTTCAGGAAAGAACATATTCTTCCACATAAGATTTCAAATAAATTTATTGGATCAACTCAAAAACAAAACAGAGCCAACCCTAGCTAGAATTTAGAATGGTATAAAACTCTTCACTCTACTCTTCTGCTCCTTCCTTCAAGCTTCAAGAATCAGAGAACTGAGAGCAAGACCTTGGTTGGGCTGTAACAAGACTGGAAATAATTAAGATTTCGGGAGAAAATCTCCAAGTTGTTTATAGCTGTTAATTTTATTCATTTATTGTGGTACTGAGGATTGAACCCAGAGCGTCCTCCAGTGAGCTCTAGCCTTAGCATTTTTTTTTTAAAGTTTGAGGCAGGGTCTTGCTTTTCTGGTTTTGAACTTGTGATCCTCCTGCCTCAGCCTCCCAGAATTCTGGGATTTCAGGCATGCGCCACCATGCATGGATTCTATCCCGCTTCTTCATGCTTGTTTTATTAAGGAACCGCATCTCTGGGGAACAACGAAAACAAAGGATCTAATGTAAATCTATCCCCCAAGCAACGGCAATTTGAGGCAAAGCCTCCTCACCCACCTGGTGGCAGGTCGCCTTAACTGCAGGTTGAGCACTTCAGAGACACTGTCAGTCTTGAGTTTATCAATCCAAAACCTAGCAGTAGGGGATGCTTTGAAAACTCGTTTGCTCTGTTTATTTTCCTAAACATCCTTCCCACTTCTTGTCCCTAAGGATTAAAGATTCCAAATTAGTACAGTCAGTCAAAAAATAATGAGATTTTCCATTAATAGGCTTCAGACTAAAATCATGGAAAATCCACTAATTACAGACTTGGATCCAGGCCTCGGGGAGGAGGGTAAGAGAGGAGGTGAGAGGGTCCTGGATGCAACCTGTGCTGGACTGTCCTTCCTTCCTGTGCCACTGCCCTTTCCGCGGGCCTGGAGGCCTCGGCACCCAGTGCTTCCTGCAGCAGGGCTCCTATCCCAGTTTAGGCTGAACGAGGCCCCATGGCGAGAGCTGTGTAACCTAAATTCCTGGAAACTCCAAAATAGGGCCCAGAGTGGATGTGAGGGGCATGTTTTCTGTCTAGTTCTGGGAAGCAGTTTAGAGGGTGGTGCCGGGAGAAGGGAGAGGGGTAGAAAAGACAGACAGAATGCCCATTATACCCAAGCCCGTCAGTTTCCTTTTTACATCTCTTTATCAGTGTTTGTGACTGAGCTGCTTATCAACAGGAAACGCCTGCTTGAGGGGATGAAGCAGATCCAGGAGGACCAGGAATTCTGGGTAGTGTGTGGTGGGTGGGTAGCCTGGCCTAAAGGCCTTAGAAATCCCAGGAACCAGGTTCTTTGCCTTGGCATCTGGTGGATCCTTCAGTGCAGAGCAGAGAAAATAAAAGCTTTCTCTCCACAGAAAAATACCACACTAAATTGGCCCCAGAGACAAAGGGCTTGCTTGAGAGAACCTGAAGAGACTCTAGCTGTAGCCCTCTGTGGCCAAAGACAGGTAATCAAACAGCTCTAGCTATAAACTAAGGAGAATTGTCTTTGTCCGTCATCTTCACCAGACAAAATACCTGCCAAGATCACACACAACTTAGTGACAGTCATCCCAACTGGCCCTTCTTCTGGGGTTATCGCTGAGACCTCAGGTACCAGCACAGGGACAATCAGATGCTTTGCAGCCTAGGAAAGAAAGGGGGCTGTAGCAAAGGCTGAATTCTTCCTGTGTGTCAGGTGCCTTACAAATATTGATCCTCAAACAACAATTCCGATTGCTCAGATGTGTCTCCTCGGAGAGTGGCAGATGGAAAAGTCAGCTTTCCTAGGAAGCAAAGATCAAATCTGAGTATTGCATTTAAATGCCCATAAGGGATATTTTGTCCAAGCAAGGCTTTCTGGGTGGCTGAGAAGCACAGGTCTATCTATCCACACATCTTCCTTCAAACTTGCAGAAGACTGAATAGCAAGTACAGGAACTGGCAGTTCCAGTAGAAAAGATAGGAAAGGAGATGGGCTACCTGATTTTCTGTTCCTTTCCCTCTGCCCAAGGGTTGCTCTTGAGCAATTAGACTTTGCTTTTAGTGATGGTAGTGACAGGAGATTCTAGTATGTCTCTTGCCCTGCTGTGTCTCCCTGGACAACCCCACTCTTTCCCCACCTCACCATTTGCTCCTGCAGCTTAGGATATAGGTCATTAAGAGTGGGTGAGTGAGAAAGAACAGAATAGAGACTTATCCAGACATGACACCCCGCAGGGCAGCAGTGACAACACTTGAACCTGAAAACTGCCTGAAAATAGACTGTGTCTATGACATTATGCAAATCATATGCAAAGTCAAGAAGCCCTCTGTCTCTATTTCTAGCAAACTGAATGTGGCCCTGGTGGAAGCACCTCATTCCAAGAGTCGCCCACCCAGAGTGATGATCACACAGCTAACATCAGTCCTAGCCCTGGTGCGCTGGACTTGGGGTGTGCACTCCACTCCACTCCTCGAGTGGGCCTTGTAGATGTGAGCACTTTGCTGGCTTTTGGACAGTTGATTTGCTCACCAGGGAGGATATGGAGCACTCTCCTGGAAGGAGCAAGGGAGGATGGTGCCTGGGAAGGTGGTGAGGAGGACTGTCCTTGAGGGCTGTGGGGAAGGGGTGGGCTTCAGTATGGAGGTTTATTTTATTTTTTATTTTATTTTACTAGTACGTGTTTGCAGTACATGAAGTTTACATTCAGCTTGGAGAGTAGGTGCATGTACGTAACATAGCTTGTTCCTTTCTTCAAATGCCTTTCCACCCAAGCATCAAGGTTTACACTTTAGGGGCCACCTTCCTCCCACTTTGGCAAGGTACAGCACCCATGACCGTGTGGGAGGGCCTGATCACACAGATGATGCTCCCCCTCCTCCTCTACAGACAGGAAAATTGGAGCCTGGGGTCCCCCAGGAAACTGCAGCAAAGCTGCCAAGAAGCAAAAGGAGCAGCAGGTTTTCTTCCTTCAGAGGCAGGCAGGTTTCCTGGGGCTCTACACGGAGAAGGTGCTCAGGCACGGGGCCTTCCCAAGGACTCTGCTGACCTGGTAGAGCAACAGGCCAATTCTGCTTTCCCAGATCCTGCCCAGCCCTCATGGAACTCTGGCTCTGCAATTTTCCTATGGCCCTTTCCTGACTCTCCAATGAGAGCGTGACTGTCAAGGTGCAAATAAGAACAGATTGGTGGGCACAGAGGGAGGAAGAGGCTGCCTTTGTGAAATGCTAGAAACATCTCTATTAATATCCTCAAAGCTGGCCAAAGAGTCCTTTGGAAAACACTGTCTGTTGTGGGGGGACCCATGACCCTAGTGCAGAAGACCCCACAGACATGGGTTCACCTGGAGCTGCAGGAGGTCAACAAAAGTCTTCCCTGATAGAAGGAATTGGGGTGCCGTTTCCCTAAGAAGGCGTCTAATACAAAGGCACAGATTTCCTAGGCTTGGTTGTCCCCTGACAAGACCTTTTCCAGCTTTTTTTCAGCAACTGCCTCCCCTTGACCATCTCACCCACAGTTTCAGGCGGTGTGGTGCGAGGGGTATGAGGTGCTTCCTGAGTCTCAGGTGGGTCCTCTGGGGTGTGCACTGACTCCTGTTTGAGGAGGGAATTTAGGAGGAAGGACCCAACCTGCCTCTGAGTATGGGCTCAGAAAGACACTTACTAGATGTGATTTTGGAGGGGAGAGTACCTGCAAACCCGAAGGTCAACAGGGCACACCCCCGCATCTGGGCATCTGGCGCGCTGGGTGGCGGCGGGCGGAGGTCCCCAGCCTGCCGGGAGAGGAGGCCAGGAGGAAAGCGGCCGCTGAGCGGCCAGCAGAGGGCGATATGGCAGGCGCGGCGATCGGGCTGCTCCCAGGAGAGGATCGAACCAAGATGTGAGCGCTCGCTGGGGGACTACGTAGGCGCCTTTAGACTGCAGTGCAGGGGCATGTACCCGGGACCCTCTGCTTCCCTGTCCCTCCTGTTCCCTCTGGACCACTGCCAGCTGGCTACTGTAGAGGCATGGGCTTGGAAAGACTCCGCAGGAGCTCAGGATTCAACCTTGGTTTATTGAGGACACAGTATGTGATAGGCACAGGCTATGCTCCCGCAAACAGTATCTTTGGGTAAGAACAGAGTAATTTGCATCTTGGAAACCTCCTGTGGTAGCACAGAAGCATTTGCAGACTGCTCTCCTCAGCGGCTTCCCTCCACCCTCCTCCGTCATTCCTACTCCTCACTAGACCTTCTCCACTTAGGGATTTTCCAGTCTTCGGGAAGCTGCTGCCTTAACTTTCTGCCTGCTGAGTCTCAGAACTGCTTTGCCCCAAAATCCAATGGAGATCAAAATCCTTCAGGCAGGAACCTTGATTCCTGGATAGGGTGGATTCTAGAGGTCAGAGAAACTGCAAACTCTGTCCCAGTAATCCTGGAACTCAACTGCAACGTGTTGCTTTCCGTTTTCATCCAGTTTCGCTTCCTGGTTCTCTTCTGGGCCTTGCACAATGCTGAGAGACAGGCCTGGGAAAGTGCTGAGACCGAGTGGTGGAAGACACACCAGAAGTCCGCCTGGGGAGGCTGTAATTGTGGGAGGGGCATGAGCTTTCTTCCCTGCCCTCAAAGGCTGAGGGCTGGTAGGATACTTCTTCCCAAGCTTAGGGCTGTCCTGGTCCTTAGCCTGAGCCCCACCACTGTCCCCTCAAGTGCTGCCTCCAACTCACCCTCCTCCAGCCCACCAACCACCCTACTAGGTCCCAGGGTTACCTGTCAGTACATGGACAAACACCCTGGACATATCTAAATGCTAGATTTTCTGTGTGTTTTTCTAGGGTTACCATGTTCTGAGACACTCTCTGGGGCTTGACCAAAGTTGTGGGCCAGTGCCAGGGCCAGGGTCCATGGGGAGCAGAAACCTGGGTACTGTAGGCTTCTTGGCTGGAGCTGAGTTTCTTTTGTGCCTTGAAGATTCAGGGAAGTGACCTCCAGCCTCAGAAGGCCAAGCACTGTGTGAGCCAAGAATGGCCACTGGCATGGTTTAAGGCAAAAATTAGACCAGGAAGCGCTTTCAACATCCTGGACTCCAATACAGCTCTTTTCAAACCCTGTCTTGAGGCATACTGCTAGGGGCCAGGGCATAGGACCAGGTGAAACTGGTGAACTTAGGTCACACAGGCTGACGACGTTCAAAGCAAATCAGAATTGGAGAGGCCTCAAAGGATTTCAGGTCCAAATCCTGCAGTGTATCAATGAAAAGACAAACATTCTGAAATGGAAGATCCCACTGTGGTGGCATGGAGCCAGCACAGAGCAAGGATTGAAGCCCAACTCTCCTCACTCCCACTCCGGCTTACCTTTCCCATCCCCTCCATGCTTAGCCTGATGTCCTTTCAATTATTCTGAGTGTTCCAGGCCTGACCCTATCTGACTTGTCACCTCTCCACTGCCACACCTTCAGCAGGACCCCGAGAGTTTTAATGGCCTAGCAAGGCAGCCAGGATGGTGGAGACAGGGCATAGCACAGTCAGGCCCCAGCTCTTCTAGGCAGTTGGCATTTGGCTAGCTGGGATCTTGTCAGGGTCACAGAAAGCTGAGGTATAAGGCCAGGGAGAGAGGCCCTGAGTGCGGAAAGCTTGTCCCAGGGCAGTGTCTGCTGAGGGTTGGGCAGGGCCCTATGCCACCCTGGCAGCTCTAGCCAGGTAGTGGGGTTGATCAAGGGCAAGGCAATGTGCAGTCCCAGGCTCTGGGACCAAACTAGGATTCCCTTGGCTCCCCTCTGGCGCTGAAGCCTCTTCTGTGTCCTGCCTTGGAAGTGGTAGGGGGTACAGCCTACTGGTATGGGGGTGGGGAGAGAGCCAGGCGTCAGGGAGCCGGCTACTTTGGGCAGGCCAGACAGCAAGGGGATCAGATTTCATCCCAGCTGTATTTTTGGCTAGATGGGCTAGGGGCCCAGCCAGGCAGGCACAGCTGCCCCACAGGAGGGCACCCCCTCCCCAACACACCATGCACACTACCTCTACCCAGACAGGCCACCATCTCTGCTGCCTCACCCTGCAGGCAGAGGGAGTGCAGGAGTCCCGGGCTAGTGAATCACTTTGGGCTTCTCTGAGCCTTGGATGAGTTTCTGTAGGGTTTTCTTGATGCGAAGCGCGGTGAGGCGGGCAGAGGGGTTAGGGTACCAGCACTCCTGCATCATCTGAGCCAGGCCTGAGAGGACCTGGGGGTTGGAAGAGGGACAGAGGAGAGGAAACAGGCACATGAGTCCAGGAAGATAGAAAAGAGACAGTGAGAAAGGACAGGAAGAAGATGATGAGAGTGTTGCACAGCAGGCAAGAGGAGAGGCAAGCAGTGAGGGGGGAATGGAGGGAACCAGGCAAGGGTGAGGAGAGGAAGGTAAATGGGAGGGGAGGGGAGTGGGATGAGAAAGGGGATAGGGGAAGGCAGAAAGCATGCTCAGGCCTTCAGGGGCTTCAGGGCCCCTGGGCCAACAGCACCTGTGGTATACCTGACCCCACCCCGCCTCCTATAGGACCCACAGTGAAGGGTAGCTCTGCAAACCTTTGGGCTCCTGTGTGCCTGTCTGCAGCTTGAGGCCCCGGTCCATGAAGCAGTGCCTCCCAGCCCTTGCATCAACCACGGCTGGGCCCAGGGGATGGTGAAAGTATGGGTGGTGGGCACTGCCCTCAAAATGCATGTGTCCAGAGAGGATCCCACCCCAGGAAGCTCAGTGGTCTTGGAATGAGACAGCCCTACCTCCTCTAGTTCCTGAGAGTATTTGTATGTACAGAGGAATGTATCTATGTGGCTTTTTGTGGATATATATTGTGCAAAAATGTGTATGCATTTACGTATACTTATGTGTACATATGTGTGCATTTGGTAGTTCCTTCAGTAAATATTTACTGAGCATGTATTGCATACCAAGCACTGTGAGAAGTAATAGGAACATAAAGAGTGAGCAAAAGAGCCATGCTTTTTGTTCTCATGGGGCTAACAGTCTGGCATATTTGTGAATGTATGTATGTCTGAGAGTGTGTCTTTAGAAGCATACTCATGCCTGTATGTATTTATATGTACATGTGTATGTCTTTATATAAGTATGAAGAACTTTTAAAAGAAAAAGACAACTGATAGCCGAGACTCCAAGCAAGAAAGGCGACAGAGACCCTCTGACTGAATAGGCAAGGTGAATGGTTCTGAAAATATCCGATTGATCAGAGGATTTTAAGGAGGTAGAATCCACATACCAGGGTATCTGGAATCTATCCAAGAAGCAGAGGCCTAGGACACAAGTTCCAGGGCCAGCTGTGAGCCCATCCTAAGCCACCCCATCCCATCCCCAGTCTCAACCCTAGCCCAGTAGAAGCCTCACCGGGTCTACGGCCAGCCGGTTGGGGATGGTGGGAGTCTGCTGGTCAATACACACCACTTTCTTCATGTCCTCGAAACTAGGGTCATTGGGCACCACATCATAGAAAGGTGGCCTATAGTCCTCCACAATACCTGGAAAGTGAGAGGGGATGAGACAATCCCTTGGGACCTGAGGAGATCACATATTACCCAGGGGACAGCTTTGCCCAGCCTCTGTCTTAGGGGCCAGAAAATTAGTTGCCTAAGGAAGCTGCCTTGAAAAGGATATTACAATAAAAATATGTATTACTGTTAGTAACTACCATCTTTGTCTTACACTTTCTATGAGCCTGTCATCGTGCTATAAACACTTTATGTGCATTGCCCTGTTAGTCCTCACAACAACCCTGTGAAATGGGTACTATTATTACCTCCATGTTAGAGACCACAAAACTAATGCTCAGAGAAGTTGAATCCAAAGTTACACAGCTAGGATGGCACAGTAAGGGCGCTAGCCTTTGCTGCTGGATTCCTATGCTGGCTCTTATTCTAGTCTTTCCCCAGCGGACTTCTTCCCAGGCTCAGATACTGCTCTCTACCTCTATCACTGATGTCCCATAACATGTAATCTCTACTGAACACTTACTGCGCCCTAAAGGCTCAGCATTAAAACCTCACAACAGCCAACAGAGGTACACAATGCTCTTTGCTATACTAGAAATTATGGCCAAGAAATTATGGCCAGTGAGTTTAAGGAACTTAAGGTACAAGAAGTAGTAAATGATAGGATTTAATCCTAAAAATCTAATACCAAAGCCCTGCTCCCAGGCTCCAAGCTCTATTTAAGGGAGGGCAGCTAATTGATTGCTGGACGAGGACTGCAATAAGGACAAGAAGACCCCTCTCCAAAGAGAAGGCATGTTTTACCCTGGCCCAAACCACACCCATCAGGGAAGACTCAGGCCTCCACTGAGGATAACGGCCAGCAGCACCCTACTCTGGTCCATTCATCCCACACGGGAGTCCTCAGGAGCTTTCTGAAAACTGCCCGTGGAGCCGCTGCGGCCCCAAGCCAGTCCTGCTTCCCAGCCTTAGGCTGGGGGCTGAAGCCACGCAGGCCACAACCTCGGTGGAGACTTCGCCAGCTGCGCTCCCTGTGGCAAGCTTCCAAGCCGCCCCTGTGCAGCTCGTCCCTAATCAGTGCTGCGCAGAGGCTTGAGCGTGTCTAATGAGCCTTTAATCAGTGCCGGGGCTGACACCAGATTACAGTGTTTATAATGTGCTTCGAATCTGTGTGGGGTGACAGAGCTTCCCCCTCGGCCCAGCAGCCTCCCTCCCAGCCCTTCCTCTTCGGCTTTCAGCCTTGGCCTGGAGGCTGTGGCTGTGTCTTTGTGCCCCCTCCTACCACTCCAGCCTCCTCCAGCCCACACTGGCTACACTGGCCCAGGATTGTGGCCCTGGGGAGTCTCCCCAGGGAGCGGTGACACCCTGGTCTCTGCTCTCAGTGCATGATCAGTGAGGGCAAATGAAGACTGGCAAGAGGCTGGCAACTGGTAGATGCTCAAGAATAAAAACGTGCCTGTTCTGAAAGAGTGGGGCTCCAGGCAGGTCCTGAAGATGGTCCTCAACCTGTCAGGACCGCTGGCAGCTCCCGGCCAAGGACAGCCTCCACAAAGGCTAACAATGCTCCCACCTCTACAGACAACCTGTCATCTTCCATCCACCCCAGGCCTAGACCTCACCGGCCACAGGGCTGCCTGGGGCAGGACCCTCCGCTTGCTCCCAGCCCCTCTGAATCAGAGTTCTCTGTGGTAATCCACAGTCATAATGAGGCCACAGTAAGCAAGCTGAGTGGCAGTGACAGCCGGAGGCAGTGATAACCTGCATTTTTGTGGATGAGAAAATCAAGGACCACAGAGGTTCAGGTGTCACAGTGATGAACATCACTGGCCCCAGAGTCAGACTGCTTGGTTTTGGATCCTGAGGCTGCTTCCAGCCTGCCAGAATTCTGCATCTCAATCTCAGTTACAAAATGGGAATAACACAATGTCGGGAACGCATTCTGTTACAACAATAATGACCATGACTATTGAGTTCTAGATATTATTCCAAACATTTTACTTCTCAAACAGAAGCTATTTTTATTCTCATTTCACAAATGAGGAAACTGAAACACAGAGAGGCCACATAGACTTTCCACAGTCATAGCAAAATCTGGAACTGAACCCAGGCAATCTGATTCTAAGCCTAGGCCTTTACCTCCCTGTCAATATAGGATATTTAAATAAGATAATACATATAGCGTATATAACATGACACACATTTAATCTCAGTAACTGTTCCTGTTAATAATATTTCTGTTATCACTAACCTGAGATTTCACAGCCAGATTCATAGACCAGACGAACCCTAAAAGGTCACTCAGCTGAACTAGTTGGAGAATAGCAGTGAAGAGATGCCAGCAGGTCTATTCACAAGTTCCCTGGGCCATGGGCACCAGCCACAGCAGGAAGCCCCATCTCTGCCTGCCTCATCCGTCCCCCCACCTCCACCCAGCCCCGCACAGTGCACAGTGGGTCCTCACCATTGACAATGGTCCGCCGAGTAACCTCCCACAGCACCAGGCCAAAGGCCCAGATGTCGGTCCACTTGTAGGACTCGAAGCAGTCGGTGCGGATCTGCTCATCCAACACCTCGGGTGCCATGTACCGTTTGGTGCCCACTCTCGGGTTGTTGCCGATGTCCAGGTAATCGCTACCCTGGGAGTGCATCACAGCCAGGCCTGTGGGTATGAGGTCTGTCATTCCTGCCACTCACCCTGGCCCACATCAGGGCTGCCTCTGGGTGCGGATGGATAGTGACAGGCACACAGGGGCACGCAAAGGGAGACCTGCCCTTAGGTGGCCTGGAAGACAGTGGCCAGAGGGAAACCACCTGTCCCAGTTCCCTTTGTGTAGGTTCCTAGGAACCTAGCAAGATGTGAATATGCAAGGCAGGCTTTATTATTCCCATTTCACAGAGCAGAACCTGGAGGCCTGGGAAGAGCAACAATGTGTGCAGTGAAGCCAGAATGAGGTACCTGGTTCTCTGTCTCTTTCTCCCAACTCCAGGTGAGTGGTGGAAGGAATTTGGCTTGGGAATGGTGTTAATATAATTTGTGGGGCGCTTGTGGAAGTGAAATGAAGTAAACCACCTTTCCAAGTTTTTAAAGCAAGAATAACAATGGCCACCCACTCCCATGAAAAACAGGCAGACAGGCAGAGCACAGAAACCACACCCATCTGCAAAGGCCCTGCCCGTCAACCCGTTTGTCCTGCACAGCTCACCCAGGTCTGCGATACAACACTGAAGGTTGCTCTTGACCAGAACATTGCGGCTCTTGAGGTCGCGGTGGGCAATGGCCGGCTTGCCCTGCGTGCCAAAGATCTCCACGTGCAGGTGTGCCAGGCCGCAAGCTGCGGACACAGCTAGCTTGAGGGCCAGCTGGGGCTCGAGCGTCTGCCTCTGCAGGAAGTCATAGAGGGAGCCGTGCTCGTGGTAGTGCGTGATGAGCCACAGCTGCGTGCTCGAGTTTCGGGAGGTCATATCTGAGGCGATGAAGCCTGTGCACAGAAGGGGCAGCGTAGTTCAGCCAAGGGGCGGGGGAGGAGGAAAGCTGGACCGGCTAGGGGCAGGGTAGGGCTGGGGCAGGGTAAAGGTGGGACTTGGGGGGAGGTTGATCGGATTTAGGATTTAGGTCAGAGACCAGAGCTGGAGTCAGGTGGGCTGGGAGGCCTTCAGGATTAGGGCAATGTCCAAAGCCCTGTGGACTAGGACCCAGGGGTGGGGATGAGACTACCAGGTCTGTCACTGGGTTTGTCTCCCTTGCCTAGGATGTTGTCATGTCGGAGCAGCACTGTATTGTAGATCTCCGTCTCCCGGAACCAGGACTGCTCATCCCTCGAGGAGAAGATCTTAACAGCTACACTCTCACCGTGCCACAAGCCCCGCCACACCTCACCGTAGCGGCCCTTTCCTGATCCAGTGACCAGAAAGGAGGGCAAGGATTATACACTGGGCACAGAGCACCCTGAAAAAGCTGCCCCACCCATCTTGATGCTCTGCAGAGCCCTTTTGCAGGACCTCTCAGTTTATGTGTAACTTAATCCAGACCCAAACCCAGCTACAGACCGCCCCCACTCCTGCTGAAGGACCCTGTCCTGACCCAGTCCGGTCAGTTCGTGGCCCAACAGACTTCCCATCCTGACCCAGCCCCAGCCCCGTTGGTATCTCTGGAAGCCAAGAGCCCCCTCATCCCTCTAGGTTTGTGGGAGCCCTTAGCCCCCATCCCCTAGGCTCACCCACTGCTCACCCACACACTCCACCAGGGTGACCTGCCGTGCCACTGTCCTCTGCACCAGGAAGGGAAGCCCTGAGCCACTGCCTGTGGTGCAGTTGCTATCCAAGAATTCCTGAGGATACCAAGAAGCCCCTGAGACATCGCCCACACCAGTCGTGGCCCCCTTCTTTGTCCATAGCTTGGTCCTGCCGCTGTGTCACTGCATGCTTCCCCCTCACCCAGCTCCCAGCCAGCTATGATCTCTGGGTGACCCCCTCTGAGTCTACGGCTCCTATTTCCCCACCCTCTGCCCTTAGTTCCAAATTCCCCCAGACCCATACCCCCAACATGCTGTCCCTCTGCTCAGATGATTTCAGGATGAGGCTGGACTCGCCCAGGTCACTGTACAGGCCTCGCTGCTTCTCCTGCCTCCGCCGGACATGCCACAAGCCCAGGGCACCCAAGGCCACCAGCACTAGCAAGGCCAGCACAGGGCCGAGGATCAGAGGCAGCTGGCTATCTACTTTTGGCTGCTCCGGAGGAGTCTGGGTGGCTGGAGGAGGAGTATACTGAGTCCCAGCTTCTACCAGGCCAGCTCCCCTGCCCTTGGGCCAAACCATTCTGCCAGCCAGATGCCAGCATTGTGGTTCCCCAACTCCACCCCTCACCCTTCAGAACACAAAAGAAAAGCCGGGGGGGGGGCAGGGCCTGAGAAGGTGGGGAGGGCTTGCTGGGGGTGCTGGACTTACTCTCCAGCGACAGGGATACGTTGTGGTTGCAGAAGGGTTGGCGGCAGCAGAAATGATGGACAAATTCAGTGGCCCGCCCCCTGCAGAGCTCTTCGTTCTGGCTCCCACATCCCTGGAACTTCTGGAGGTGACCTTCCTCATCCACAAACAGCACCGCTGTGCACCAGAGCCCCTGGCAGGTGGTCCCCTTGCAGTGTGGGTTCTGACACGTGCAGGTCACCAATGAGGTCTGAAAGGACTCCACAGGGTTCCCTGGGAAACACAACAGAGGCTTAGCCACTCTGGGCACAGCTGCCCCGTAGTGAGCTCAACACTTGTTTCTGCCCCACTGACCACTCCCTGTCATCCCTCAAACAAAACCTTGGGGCCTTGGTCTTTTACTCCCATCCCCTGATCATCCTTCCCTCGGAAACTTACCCCTACTTGGTGACAGAGGAGACTGACAGGAAAGCTTCCATCCCTTGCCTAATCCCAGGACCTCTTTTCCCAGTGTCAGGGCTGTTCTGGCCTCCAGCCCTAAGGGCTTTCTCAGGTTTTCCCGGTCAACATTCTCATTCCCTCCACCCTGTATAGAAGCCAGACACAGTTCCCACCCCGGAGTTTGACAGAGCACCAGCCTGAAGGTTTTATCAAGGGGACAGACAACAAAGGACACTTGGGGTGGCTGAGCCTACCTGAGCCATGCTACTGCCTACCTTCAGCCAGGCTCCCATCTCCTGTCCCTAACACTTTGGATTCAGTCTGGCAAGAGGGGACCTGAGCTGAGCCCCTGTCCCTGGCTGCTCTCTGCATACTCACCCTGGGTCAGGCCCAAGGCCATCAGCAGCATCAGAAGACCCTTTTTGGGGTGGGCCAATGTCATCGTCCCTGGAGAGAGGAGGTGAGGTAAGTTCTGCAAGAGGTACTGCAGCTTGTTCCTACCAGGAGGAAATCACTGGGACTTTACTATGGTGGGGGGAGGCAGGGAGGCCACCTCTCTGCTCCCTGTGTCTGTTGTTGGGGCGGGGCCTGCAAGGGAAGTCCTGATTCACTTCCCCATGGAAACCATCCTGTCGGGGGTGAGGGTGTCGAGCCATGTTTGAGTGACTAGGAGCCCAAAGGACAACAGCTCTGTGCCCCTCTGCTGAGCTCAGATTGGACATGGGCTGGGAGGGCCAAAAAGGGCCCAGGCTGGGGTGCCAGCAGCCGCTCTTCAGCAGTGCCCTATGTCCTCTGCCTCTAGCTCACTCCCTCTCAATCTCCACTCCTGCCCACCCCTTTCCCAGTGCCCCCCCCCCAGCCCTGGCTGCCTCAAATATAAACAGGCTCCTGTCTTCACTTCCTGCCATTCAGGGTCCCGCCAAGCCGGGAACAGGAATCAAGATTGTTTAGATTGAAGTCTGGATAGAACAGGCAGGAGTCACGCAAAGGAGGGACTTGAGACCATCGGGGCAGGCAGGGGCAGCTGCAGGGCCTGGAGGAGCCACCTGGGGCTGAGACCCCCACATGACAACGTTCTGGGAGGACACCCGGGAAATCACAAGGTTCAGCTCCTGACTTTAGAGACAGGACTAAGGCTCACACAGGGGAAGAGGCTCGCCCAGGTAGATATGTATCGACTTCTAGTCCAGGAGCAACCATGTAATAAGTATGCAAAGTGTGGACAGTGCTGCGTAGTGCCAGGCATCAGGGAAGCTCTCTGCCACCTCACTTGAGTAAAAGGGGTCTCTCAGAGTTGTTCCCTGGCTCCCTTCTCCTTCATTGCTGTTCAGGGAAAGAGCTGGGGGAGGGCTGTGATGTGGGAGAGGAAGTGAAACACACTGAGACTCTGAATATTTGACCTCCCATGGCTGGCAGGGTGAGACTTTGCCAGAAGTTTGATGGAGAGGGTTAAGGGGAGTTAATTCTCATCCCCGATAGTTCCCAACTCAAGTTTCAAGTCAACTAGTGCTCAGAAGCCAACCCCTTCTTCGCTTCTCAAACCTTTAGACCGAGATGGTGGCTGCGGGAGTGGGTCGGTAGTACAGTGCTTACCTAGCGTGTGTGTGCCCAGCCTCAGTACCCCTTCCCCAACAGAAAGAAGCAGGATGGAGGTCAGACAGCATCGAGGACTTTCTGAATGGCCGAGTGTACAAGCATGTGTCTGGGACTGGATCGTCAGCTAGGGTGGCTAACATGAGAGTGAGAGCGGCCCTTGGTAGGGTCAGATATGTGGCTGCATAAACTGAAGATGGCCCACTGTGTAAGCATGGTGCCACATGCAGATCTGAGATGCTAGGGCTCAGAGGACAGGGTAGCTGGGGGCGGGGTGGGGGGCTTCATGGGCCTCTGCCTCATGGCAGCTCTGGCTTTCCTGCCTGGGCTTCCTCTGCCCTAGAGGCCCAGGCTGGGGGAGGAAACAGAGCTCTGGGCTGCTGCAGCTGTATCCCCGGCCTCTGCCTGACCGCCTGCCTCTTGTCCCTCCTGGTAGCCAGTGAGGACTCCAGCAAGCACTCTGCAGTGGGGCCTGGCTGCTGGATGGAGAGAGAACCCCAGTGAGCTAAATGTGCCAGCCTTGACAGCCTTCACCTGCCCAGACAGTGGCTAAGAGGAGGGTATGAGATAGACAGGAAAAAGTGGTGAAGGTCAGCATGATATCTGGCATCCGTCTAGGGTCCTCTGCCAGGCTTCCATTTCTCTGACGTCTCCCAGTCCACCCACCCCCTCCCTCTGTCACACATCCGAGTCCCCTGCAGTAGGCTAGAAATGCACATCCTCTGGTCTCACTCCCACTCAAGACCCTGATTCAGTCTACCTGGGACCAGCAAGAAACATGCATTTTTAAAACATTCTCCAGGGAATTCTGATTAGTCTGTGTGGGCACCACACTTTGAGAACTGTGTCCTATACCCAGCTAAGACTAAGTTGTTTACTTCTGCCTTGCTGGGCGGGGCCCTGCTAGTCCGAATGGGCCACAGAGGGAAGGGACCCTCACTCCCACTGTCACAGGAGACTTGGTGACACTGTGGAACAAAGGTGGAGATGAGGACTTTTTCTACATATCAGCAGGGCAGGGAAGAGCTGACAGCATTTGCAGAACTCACTTCTGGTCTAATAACCCTGGGAAAACTGGGACTGTCCAATTTCACACTGAGACTGTGTGAGAGCTGGTACGGAAGGGATGCTGGCCAGACATAGAGCTGACCCCACATAAGTCACCCTGTAATTTGACTGTAGCGCAGACACCTGGCCTAGCAGTGTCCTTTCACTTCTAAGCCAAACTCTGAGAAAGATCTCCTGCAGACAGAAGTATCACTGATATTGACCAGAAATAACACATGTTAAAATTAATTTTAAACATTAGTGTAGCACTGTGAAATAATACTAATAGTTAACCTGCTCCTTGTACTAGTCATGGTCCATCTCATTTAATCCTCACAACAGTCCAGTGAGGAAGCCAAGGCTTAAGATGGTCAGTTTCTTGCCAACAGTCACTCAATATGCCTTGATAAATTTTGCTGATAAAAAATCTTCTCTGGGTCCTTGTTATTCCTCCAGTTGTTTGGAGTTAGGTGAGTCCTCACACAAAGAAAAAAACTGCATAGGTTTTAGCAGGCAAACAGCCCACGGCTGTTGTCACCAATGAGTTCCCTGCTCTGGTTTAGTTGTAAGGACAATGTCACTAACCAGAAGCTGTGCTGTAGGCTTGGTCAGCACTGGGGCCTCGGGTGAAGGCATCCAGAGAAAGGACGTACCTGGAAAGTGGCTGTGGGTCGTTTTCTCCTAATTACACCTGAGGGACCGATGAAATCCACTCCCATCAGCAGCAGGACTCAGCACAGCAGTGCCTGTCACAGAGTGGGAAAAGCGCTGTGTCAAATGCAGCCGTCTGTTTTCTTTTTCTCCTCCTTTTTTTTTTTTCCTCAGGATTGAGCCTAGGGCTCTTGCATGCTAGGTAAGTGCTCTACTATTGAGCTACATCCCAGGCCCAAACATAACCATTTTGTCTCACTTTGTGCTTCACAAAGTCATTCTCCAATGGCACCAGACCAAGCTGTTCATGTGGTGTTGCCTTTATGATTCAATCAGTTAATTAGCCCCTTGCAACCATGTATTGTAGCAAAACAAACTTGACTGTTAGAGTCACAGGCAGAGGATGGAGACAGCACAGCACAGTTCTCCCTTGTCAGAGGGGAAGATGTTCCAAGACCCCCAGTGGATAACTGAAACCATAGACACTAGATACTTTTTCCTATACATGTACAACTATAATAAGGTTGTTTATACCTATTTTAGTTTAATTTAAATCAGTTTTAAATTAGGCAGAGCAAAGCCAGACATGGTGGTGCATGCCTGTAATCTCAGAACTTGGGAGGCTGAGGCAGGAGAGTATCCTGAGTTCCAGGCCGGCTGGGGCTACATAGTGAGTTTAAGGTCAACCTGGGTTATATAGTGAGACTATCTTGAGAATAAAATAAAATAAAATAAAATAAAATAAAATAAAATAAAATAAAATAAAATAAAATAAATAGAGTAAGAGATTACCAATGATTAGTAATACACCACAACAATTATACTGTAATAACTTTTATTTTCACCTTTTATTTAAAGAAGGGACTGTGTAGCTTCTCTATCCAAATCAACAGCATCACTACTCTTGTACTTTGGGGCAATTATTAAGTAAAATAATGGCTATTTGAGCACCAGCCTTGCAAACTCTCTGCAGACAATCTGAATTACTAAGATAGCAGCTGCTACGTGACTAACGGCAGGGTGGTTTCTACAGCATAGATACTGGACAAAGGACGATTCATGTCCAGATGGATGGAATGTAACCATGCAAGGTTCCACCACACTAGTCAGAACAGTGCACAATTTAAAACATGAATTTTTACTTCTAGAGGTTTGCTTTTATTTTATTTTATTGAGCTGAAGAATGCTCCATCACCGCACTACATTTCCAGACCTTTTGCTGTTGTTTTAGTTTGAGATAGGTCTAGCTAAGTTGCTCAGCCTGGCCTTGAATTTGTGACCCTCCTGCCTTGGCCTCCTGAGTGGCTGGAATTACAAGACTGTGCCATCACGCCTGACTCCACTTAATATTTCAACACCACAGTTGACTGCAGATAACGGGAACCTCAGAAAGCAAAACTGCAGATAAGCAAGAATCGGATAAGGAGAAACACTACTGTACAGCATGAGATCAAGGAATGAGCTCTGGATCACACAGATCGGGTTCGAATCCTGCCTCGCGATTTAGAGCTATGAGACTGGGACAAGTCACTTCACTTCTCGGCTTAGGCATCTCCTTATATGTAAAGTGAGAATAATAGTAGTGTTTATTCATAGGTCTAATGTTGCAGAAATTATTTAATAGAATACTAATTAGTACACAGTAAGCACTTAATAACTGTGACCACGGCTCCAACCATGCTATTTACCTCATCCAAGGAGCTTTGGACAAGTTATTCAGGTCTGAACTTGTTGTCTCTCGTATAGGACGAGCATAATAACCCCTCTGCTGCTTGGTTGTGACCGAGATCACATGAGAAAAATATCAAAGTGTCTACTAATAAGCACTCAATAAATGGTAGCCATTTTTAATTATCAACCCACTGACAAAGAAGACAGGTTAGGGACAGGTATCAGGACAAACAGATCAATGAAAGACCCCTCCCTCAACCAGGAGCTGCCCCCCGAGGTTGAGGGTCACTAATACCCACTCTACCTATTCTTGAAGAAAAGAGGGGCTGGAGAGCCAGCCTAGAGATCGCAGGGCTTCAGTCCCCCAGGCAGACTGAAAACCTGGAGTCCCAGCCTGGGGAATGTCTGGGATCCCCTTTGGCATGGGAACTGGACAACCATCCTGGGTTGGGGCAACAAGGCTTGTGAGATGGAGTTAGTGTCAGCTTCCTTAAGCAAGAGCTACAAGGGCTAGTCTGGCAAAGGTCAGCCCCAAGGGAGGCTCAAGAGCATTGGACGTGGACACCCACTCCCAATCCAGCCCAGCAGTGTGCATGTGTCTGCCCCCCCCCCCGCCCTTACCGGGGATCTAACTCACGACCTCGCGCTTGCCAGGCAGTCGCTTAATGCCGCTGAGCTAAATCCCCGGCCCCTATGTCTGCCCATTTTACGGATTAAGATAGGAGAGAACAGTTAAAGGTTTCTGATTCGCAGTCCAGACTCCAAATTCAGGAGAGGACTGGGCAGATGCACCCGTACAGCGAGGGGCAGCAGGCGCTCCCGAATACCTGGGGATGGACCTGCGGCCACTTTCCTGGTCCGCCCAAAGCAGGGCCCACTGGGGCGGGGGTCACGTGGCCCCTGCCCGGTCCCGCCCTGCCGCCCTCGACTCACCTTTAGGCCGGCAGACAGGACCCGAGTCCCAGAACGAGGTGCCAGGAGCGCTAGGCTGCAGACAGGGGCTGAGGGCCAGGCGCGGACCCGGGACGGGGCTGGGGCCGAGGAGGGACTCGCTCGGCGCGGCTGGCGCGGCGGCCTCCCGGGACTGGGAAGGGGGCTGGAGCAAAAATGTTTCTTATTCCAGCGTCTTCCTGCCTGGCCCGGCTCCACCACTCCCTCCTAATAAACCGTTTCCTATTGCCCAGCGCGCCGACCGGCCGCCTGCTGGCCCGCAGGACGGGGCCCCTCGCGTTGCTCACAGACCCCAGGCCGCTCCGCTAGGGGCTCCCACCACCGCCTCCCCGAAGGCCGGGCCTTGAGCTTAGGCCCTGGGGTCCCATGGGGCCCTGGCCGAGGCTGGGGGGCCACAGCCTCCGCGGAGTGGTGGTGGCGGAGTCACCGTCTGGTGGCTAGGGTTAGGGGGCGCTAGGAGCATCTGGGAGGGTGGCACCGAGGGAAGGGGTGTCGGGAAGGGAAGTTACCTGTCCTTACTCCACCTGCGACCCTAGTTCTCAGTCTGGGAGGCTTAGAGCAGCAGTGAGCAGAATTTATGGCTGGTGGGGTCCAGAGAGATTTTGGCTCCACCCTCTGGGACTTTGGCTTGGCCCAAATCCTTCTGCCTCCTCCCTCCAGTCCCTTCCCACTCCTGTCCCCTCCCCTCTGTCCAGCAGGCTTCCCCATCAGCGTTCAGTACAGGAGTATAGAGGCCCAATAGGGGTGCCTCTGGGTCAGTGATAAAGATGGCCCAGCTCCTTGTGGGTGACAAGGACAATCTCACTACCAAGGGCAGCCGGGTGGACAGAGACGCTGGGAGCTGCTTGGACTTTCCCCTTCCAGGAAGACTCCTGCACAGCTACTAGAGCCTCCTATGTGGGGAACCAGAGCAGCCGGAATAACTTCCTCCCCATGCTGGAGGCAGACCTGCCAGCCTTGCTGACCCCAGGCACTGTGAGCAGGATTCAGTCTTATTCTCAGCCGTCTGGTTGCACACACTCTGAAGTCAGCCTACCTCGTGGGCATCTTGTTGCTTGTTTTTCCTTGGACGAATGACCCTTCAGCACCCCATATCTTATGGGCATAGTGCACAGTGCTAGCTAGCCTCCTAGGGATGTGAGAGAGGGTGTGACACCTATCTCAGTTCATAGCAGAGGTGCCGATTGGCTGCGCCTGGCCAAGAGTAGGCCTTCCCTCCATGGAGTCTGTGAATTAAGCTAATATGTGAGAAACCTGGGGATGGAGTGACCTTAGTGCCTGGCAGAGACCCCCAAGCTGTCTTCCTCTAACGAAGAGATTCTACGAGAGGGATCTCCCACCTCACCACCCCTTTGATAAGAATAGAGAGTGGAGACAAGACCCAGAAGCTCAGACAGCATTAGCATTAGTTACTAATAACTCACTTCCTCTGCTGAAATCCATCACCCCTAGCTGCTTCAGAATTTGTGAGTCTAGTGAAGTCTCAGAACCCTGCCACACCCGAATTTCAGTGTCCCGAAGCCAATAGGAAGTCCTATGGGATTACGGTATCTCTCCCCTTTAAGATTATAGCAGCCACTTTGGCACTGTATTAGCTGCAGAACTGGGAGCGTGGTTTCTTGGCCACATCTTTCGCAACCGCCCACCCCTGCTATAGCTTCTGGCCAATCCCTTCCTCCTGCAACCTATGAATCTCTGTCTGGTGAGGTGGGAGTAAGGACTGTGGATTAGGACTTTATGAGACCTCCACAGACTGAGTTCAAGTCCTGCCGCCTCCAGGAAGCAGATAAAAGAAATCACTGAGGAGATCAAGTTCTGAGGGGTAGGGTTCAGAAAGCAAATAAAAGTAGAGTAGCTTTTATGATGAAGAAGAAAGAACCAGTAGGGGGTGGCACTGGAATCCCCCCAGCCAGGGCACCAAGCCCCTCTGGACCCTGACTAGGACTTTGGGAACTCTTGCAAATCCCTTGCCTCCCACAGCACACAAAGAACCTGGGGAACGTGTCAGAGGAGGGACACAGACTTGGAGAAAGTACTGGAACCACAGGCCAATGAGGACATGGAAAAGGAATTATAGACTGTGTCCAAGTCTACAAGAATTAACTGCTCAGAGGGACCAGCTGTTCCCTGTACTCAGTGAAGACAGAACAAGAGGAAACAGGCCCAAAGGATTCTGATCCAGATTTAGGTATGTAGAGGGATTTCCCAGCAGTGCCTTCAGCAGAGGCCCGGAGCTCACGGGTCTATTCAAGGCAGACGCCATGGAGTGGCTTGTCCTGTCATGAAAGGAGGGCAGTGGACTCCCTGAACTCTCAGGATTAGCAATGAGTAAAATTCAAGCATCACTGTAACCCAGTGCAGAGCCAGTTTCGTGGGTATGTGACTTGTGCAGACATTCAGGGCCCCACACTTGGTTTAATGTTCTTCAGTTGCCATCTTGAAATTCTTCATAATATTTTTAATGATTTTTAATAAACGATGGACCCAGAATTTTCCTTTTTGCATTGGCCCCATAAATTATGTAGCAGTTCTGTACCAGGATGAGTAGAGAGAAAAGCAAGAGAGGGGAAATAGCAGAGGGTGAGCTGGGCTTTGCTCCACTGAAATTGCAGAATAGAGGGTTAGGGATGTAGTTCAGCGGTAGAGCACTTGCTTCCTATGTTCAGTGCCCTGCGTTCAATGGCCAGCAACAAAAAATAGGAAAAAAGAGAGGGCAAATACAGAGTGGGAAAATTAGAATAGACCGCTGATGAGTTTATTCAAATGCAAGAGACACAAATCTGGTACAGAAGTGTACTCAAGGAGGAACAGTTAGGAGACTCCTTTAAGGGAGAAGAGGGGCAGACACTGTCTATCTATTCAAAACCCAGGAGAGATTTTTTAGTGCAGCAAGATGAATGGAGTCTGAGTTTTGTCTGGAGGAAGAGGGAGAGGAAGTGACCCTCCAGGTGTCCTGCAGCTCCAGCGGGGAAGCGTGGTGGTATTCTGAAAAGAGCAGGAAGAGTGGATCTTGAGTTCTGGGTTCCAGGCCTGGATCACTTCTTTGTGCCTCGGTTTGCTCCTTTGTACACTGAGCGATTTAGGACAGAGAATCCCGACGGCTCCTCCTAGCCCTCTGTGCTCTTCTTCAGCTCTAAGATTCAGGAAACTACCTGCTCCCAGGTTCTGTTACTGTAACTCAGGTCAAAAGGCAGCTTCACTGGTACCGAGTTTGGGGAGGGTGGGGAAGCCAGAGCTCTAGTCAGCTCCTCAGGAAATGGCAGCCAGACATCAGCCAGATCCCAGACTGAGCAGCCAAGCCATATTCCTCCTTCGCCCAGCTCTTCCAGATCGTGCCTAGATGGGTTTGTCTACTTCCTGTCCCCTGCTCAGCTCTCAGGATGACTAATCTCAGGATGGACCCTGTTGGGGGAAGAATGGCATATCAGGGCAGGGGAAACTGGAGTTTAACAGTGCCGTGAGATGCCACAGGAGGTGGTGGGCATGAAGCCCTGTCATGGTCAGCTGCCCCAGCATCGTCTCCGCTTGCCAGTGAAGCAGGCTCTGGAGTGCCCTTCCCATATGCTTCTTGGAGCCCTAAGCTGGCTCCACCGAACTGGCCTGGCTGCTGAGGGACAGGAGAGTCAGCAGGAAGAGCGCATGCTGGGAGTAAGAACACCTGCGAGCGTGTCAGCCTCAGCTTCCACGCCTGTGGGAAGGGGTTCCTAACTCTTTCTTTACCACATTCTCAAAGTAATGGCAAAGTATATGAGCAAGTCCTCTACCAGCTGTGAAACCAACACCAGATATCTGGTTTGCTGAGCCGGAGAAGGCAGAGCTGTGGAACAGCTGAAAGAGCGCTGCACCAGGAGTCAGGAGACCCGAAGTGGTTGGCATGTGTGGCAGCAGCGTGGCTCCTGTTTGATCTGCTCAAAGACAAGTAAGAAAGGTTGCCTTCTCCTGTAGCTGCATGAGGGGCTATTACACAAATGAATATTTAAGTCACTGGAGGGGGCTCTCATGTGCGAGGTGGCCATTTTGAAAAAGTTAAATTGCAGACAAGCCCAGTGTAAAATAAGGAAATATAATCCACAAGAGCTGAGAAACAGTTCAGCAGCACAGCGCCTGCCTGGCAGGTGTGAGGGCGTGAGTTTACTCCCTGGTACCAAAAAAATAAATCAATAAAGTAAATTCTACAATAAAGTTTATAAGGAGAAACAACTGTACCCATCCTTAGACGCTCTTACTGGAGACATTGCTGCTGTAACATTTCAGGCTACGTATTTGTTTTTATGACATTTACTTCAGTAATTCTCAATCACATGTGCATGGATGTCTACATCTTAAAAACTTCAAGCATTGTTCAAACTTCGAGATTTAGGTCACTTTGATGCTCTCCCTCTAATTATTGTTATCTGATTATTACTTTATAAATTTAAATAATATAGCCAAACCTTTAATCCTAGACCAGCTCTCCCAGTGTTTCTCTAAATAAGGACTGTGGCCCCCACCCCCTTCCCTGGAGCTGCAGTCCTGATGCAGGAAAGGAATCCGTGTCCATTCACCGCAGTGAGTGACCTGGGTCTGGGGGCTATTCAGGTAAACTGGTCACTGTGGAAGCCTCGAGAGCCACTGTGAGCACTGTGGATGGTACAGGTCTTCCTAGAAGCATCTGGACTCTTCCCCACTCTAATAAGAAGCCTGGCATGGGTAAGGAAAGGCAGGGGTGACCGGTAGGAGACTGGGGAAGGTGATCCTTTGAGTTACTCTGCTGCCTGGGAAGTCTGAGGAGCCTAAGTGTTCCCCTTAGTGAACTAGTGAGAAAGGAGTTGGGCAATGAGAGGACCTGAGCTGGGTAATGGTCTCCAGGATTTGAGGGTAGGTAATGGCTCCTGCTGGGAGAGAGACTGTTTGAAAGAAGGCGCTGGGCAAGGCCAGAGGCCAGCGGGATTTCCTTCGGCTCCAGCCACTCAAGTGGGTGGGACCGGATTGATCACGCTGCACACAGGAATCTGCCTTTGTTTCCAGCTGGAGGGGAAATGCCATAAACCCTGCCCCTTTCCCGCCCGCCCCTCCTGCATCTGAGCCTAGGCTCTGCCCTTCCCAGGACCAAAGGGCTTAGACTGAGGGCCCCTGGCAAGCTTTTATCTCCAGGGTCCCCAAATCCACAGACCTCTGCCCCTTGTGCTTCCAAAGCAGGGCACTTGCACAAATATAGGGAACACGGATCCAAGGGGGTACCAAGTCTGTTCTGGACCAAGGCGGCATGGAGGAGTTCGGGTTAGACCTGCTTGGCTCTCTCCTTCCCTCAGAGTGACCATAGCTCTCCATGGCCAAGAAAGCTCCGAGGCCTAGAGACAGGATTTAAGGGCAAGGCTTGGGTCCCTTCAGCACCCCCAACTCCTGCTCCCGAGGGTCAGACAGACTCTGGAACTCCACCCACAGTTATACTAGCAATGTGTGGAGCCGGGTACACAGTGTTGGGGGCAGAGAAGATGGGAGGAGAGGCTGGGCCTGGAACCCAAGCAGTAGGGGAGCCTGTATTTTTATTCTTGGTTAGTGTATCTATGTGTTTGTGCACCTGTGTGACTAAATGTGTTCCCATGTGCTGGTGTGTGTGGCCCCTCTGTGTATGACTGGGAATCTGTAGGCCAGTGGACATGTGTGTCCTGTGGCTGTGAGGCCTCGGGTTCCCATGGGTCCTGGCTGATGCTTGTCTGTGTGTGATGTTTGTAACTATGGTTGTAACTATGGTTGAGGTTTCAGTTTGTCTATCTGGCACAGAAGAGGGCAGGATCAGAGTCTGGTGAGGGAGGGCAAGCCTCACCAGACTCAAGTTTCCTCTGTACACCTATGTGTCTTCTTTAACAGTAGAAGCCTGTGATCTCCCTGAAGGCAAGGAGACAGGTGAGCAGATCCAGACCTATGCGAGAGTCCTGGGTGGATAGGTTCCCTAGTGTCATGGAGATCTGACAGGTGAAAGGTCCTAAATGGTTAGGCCAAGGAAGAGACCGGAGGGATGGAGGAGAAGGAGTGGGGCATGGGTGTGGCCAGCCTGGTGTTTGGTGTGTGGGACACGATTGGGTGTCCTCAACCATTTGGAAAGTCTGACTGTCAGAGAGAAGGGAAGCCAGCCCTGGTTCCCTGATATGGGGCAAAGAGGACACAGGCCAGCAAGTTCCCACCTGTTCTTTATCTTCTCTCCTTTGCTTTCTGCTGACCCAACAAGGGTTTCCTGGACATGCCCTGGTGCTACCAGAAACATTCCCACTTCTAGGACCAGGGCAGCTCCTCTCAGGAGAGGCAGATGAGAGGCCCCTCTATGCATTCCAGGCCTTAGTGGAATGCACATTCAGTTCTGAATACATTTTTTTAAGCCCTGTATGGGCTGGGCACTAGGGATACAGAGATGGTCCCTGTCCAGGGGTCCCTACCAGCCTGGCTGACATCCCAGTGTGTGTTAGAACAGCAATTCTGTGGTCCCACCTGTGGGATCCCATGTGCAAGGTGGGAGGGAGATGCTTGCTCCCCAGGGATGAGCTTACCCAGCCAGCGGTGCTGCAGTGACAGTGGCGGACAGGAGTGTGCCTGGGCTAAGGCACAGAGAAGGACAGAGACTGGTCCAAGGAGGTTTCTGGGCTGTGTCTTTTCATTTAAAGGGTTGCCATAGTGGTATCCTACAACCACAGGCTGCTCAGCTCACCTACCAGGCCTGAGTGTGTGCACTGGAGGTCCCTAGAACCTTCCTTACGTGCCTCTTGCTGTTTAGTGAAGGCCTGGGACTCCAGCTGACCTGGAGATGGCCAGGGTTAGGAGCGGGAGGCTCCCTCTGCTGGAAAATGTTGTGCCTTCAGCCTCCTACCTCAGATCCAGCCATGCAGCACACAGGGGCCCTGAAGATGCCGGGTCGTCCCTGAGCAGGTGAAAGGCAGGAGGGCTAGGCTCAAAGAGTCAGATAAAGCTGAGCTGCGGGGGCTGAGACCGCACGGTGCAGTAGAACCAATCCAGGCTTCAGTGTCTCACAGACGAGCTCCAAGCACATTACCACTTTGCAGGTGATGACACTGGGCCAGCCACTTAACCTTCATATCCTCGGTTTCTTTCTTTCTTTCTTCTTTCTTTCTTTCTTTCTTTCTTTCTTTTTGTTTGATACCAGGGGTTGAACTCAGAACCTTGCACTTGCCAGGCAGGTCCTTACACCACTGAGCTAAAATCCTGCCCCATATCCTTGATTTCTTCAATTCTACAGTTAAAAGAGTGTGAAGATTAAATAAGAAAGTGATGCTGGGCGTGGTAGCACATGCCTGCAATTCCAGCACTCAGGAAGCGGAGGCAAGAGAGTTGCTGTAAGTTGGAGGTTGGCTTGGGCTATGAATTTAAGGACAACCTGAACTATATAGCAAGACCCTGTCACCCCAAAAAAGTGATATTAATAAAGCCAAGTATGGTGCTGAGCGCTGCCTCGTCTCATTCACTTCTCACCACAGCTTTGTGTGAACAGTGAGCATGTTATTCTTACCTTCACTCTAGCCCTGAGAGCTGTGAGGTTCAGACAGATTAAATAACTTGTCCAAGATCACTCCAAGGCCAAAGCCTTTTACCACCATGCAATTCTAAGACCTTAGCAGTAGTTTCTGTCCCATATGGGATGCCAGTGCCAAGGTTGTCTTTGTGTGCTGTGATCTCAACAGTGGGTGAGGAGGAAAGGATTCTATTCCTTTCCGTAGTCCCTGAAGCAGATCAAATTCGGTTCCCAGGGTCTCTCTTGGTAGCACTTTGTAGTCTGCAGAACTCTTTTCCTCATGTAATCTTATAGATCCTTCTAATGGTTCTGTTTCTGCCATCCTACAGATGTGAAAGCTGAGGCAAGGGAAACTCAGCTGCCTTATTCAAGATCACACAGGTGGGAAACAGCAAGGTTAGCTTTAAGTCTGTTCTAATACATCATAGGAGCCTTCAGAGCTCTCTGGGGAAAATCACACTATAACACTTCTCTCTCTCTCTCTCTCTCTCTCTCTCTCTCTGTCTATTCAAAGAGAAGATATATTTTATAATTTTGCAAAATTGAGACTATCCGATTAAAAAGTTAAAATGCAGAATTCTAAGTAATTATGTTGATACTTTACCCTCAAGGAAACAGGTCATGACTCTTGAATGTGGGCTTCCTGTAGTGACTCCCCTCCAAAGATTACCAGATGGAAAGTGAGTCTACAGGAGAAGGCTAACAGTACCCCAGCCAGGTGACTAACGTCAACTGTGATAGGTCTTGTTCATAGGATGTGTTCTTACTACAGTGTGATGCTAACCTGACTTCTGTCTGTGCTCTTTCTTCTGAAAACCCTAGTCCAATGATAGCAAACCTTTTAGAGATAAGTGCCCCAACTGCAACCCCAAACCCACTTATTTATTGCAAAGTACCAACACTGAATACTGAGATTTTAGTTTTGAAAAATAACCTGTACATTAACATCTTTTGTCTTAAAACAAAAATAACATATGTGCCATAGGCTCACCACCACTGCCCTAATCTAATCATCACACAAGTCCCAGTAAAGGGACAGTCACAAAACACCTGATCAGAACTACTCAAAATTGTGAAGATCATCAGCAACAAAGAAAGTTTGAGAAATTGTCTCTGTTAAAAGTCTAAGAAGAAGTGATAATTAAATGTCACATATATCTTGGATGACATCTTGGGATAGAAAAATCCCATTAGGCAGAAACTAAGAAAGTGTGAATAAAGTATGGCATCTGGATAACAGTAATAACAATAGTGTGTTAACATTGGCTCATTCATTGCAACTGCACTTGGTCTCATGTCCTCAAAGCTTGAAACCTTAAGATTATTGGGAGATGGGCTGGGGGTATAGTTTAGCAGCACAGTGTCTGTCTAGCAAGTGTGAGGTTGTGAGTTTTATTCTCAGTACAAAAAAAGTTATTGGGAGGGTGACATGTGACATGTATTAAGATATACAGTGAGCACCTTTATTAAAGTGGTTGCTATCATTATTATGAATATACAAGCAAATATATTTCTGCAACAAATGTTTTTTAAAAATCCAAAATGTATAAATAACTCCCCCCAAATGTATTAAATGTCCCTTTAAGGCTATTTTGGATGACTAGCTAATGACCCCACCTACAGGTCACCTCAAGGAGAATAATTTTGTTTAGCATACTTGTGGTGGATTAGAAACTGGTGGTCAATTTAAACACCAGCTGAACTGAATCAGCACGGTGCTGAGTGTAGATGGCCCACCTGAGGAAAGTTGCCAACATAAAAAAGGAGACCTGGAGAGGAAGAGTAGCATTGTGGGTTCTCCTAACTGCTGCTGTTTGGAGCTGTTTGTTCTTTTAGAGCTGTTGGTTCTCCAGGAGGAGCTCGTCATGCTGGCTTCCCTGATATGAACTCAGTTGTTATCGTCGGAGGAGCTCAGGACCTTGCTGCTGAGAATGGCTGCGGTTCACTTTGGGGGAGCTCTGGTCCTCACTCTGAGCATCACTTCCTGGCTCTGGAGGGGAAGATGTGTGCTGTTCAGTCTCCAGGAGAAGCTTGTCATGCTGGCTTCCTGATAAGAACTTGGCTGTTCTCGTCATTGGAGAAGCTTGGGACCTCACTGTCTCGAGGATGACTGTGAAACTTTTCAGGAAGCCTGGTTTTTTTTTTTTTTTACAAATTTTTTAAATTTTATTTTAAAAGGGAGTAAAATTAAACACAACAAAACAGAACAGGACATAAGAAAGCATAAATTTCAAAGCTAGACAACCAGAGATCTTTACTGTCATATTGTCTCGTGTTTTCTTCCAAATGGTTGTCCATATCTTTGCATATGGGGAGCTCATACTAAATAACATAGCCAATCTTTTCACAAGATGTGTAGTTCACTGGCTCCCACTTGCTAGGCAGGGGGGAGTGGGAGGGGGGACACAGGATGTGGGACAGGACGACATGAGATGTCTGATTCTCAGCCCACACGCAGGCAGGATCACAGCTGCCCCCCAGAGAGGGGAGGAGTTCCTTGTTCTCCTGGCACCCCGAGTCAACTGCACGGTGCAGGTCCCAGTGTGCCAGGGTCTCTCTCCTTCCGGCTGCCGAAAGTCTGCCACACTCTCAGCCGACCCCCAGAGAGGGGAGGAGCTCCTTGTTCTCCTGGTACCCCAAGTCAACTGCATGGTGCATGTCCAAGGCACCAGGGTCTCTCCCCTGCAGGCTCCCAAAAGTCCGCCATACTCACCTGCTATTTCTTTCTGATGAATTGACCATTACATTTCCAAAGTTCTGAAATGGCCAACAGATCACAGAAAGAATTCTCTTTAGGCTCCTGTTTGAAACCAGCAGCTACAACAATCTGCTGTCCTTGCTTCAGGGCCACGGAAGCCTGGTTCTTATTTTGAGCACTGCTTCTTGGCTCCAGTGAAGAACCCTCAACCTACTGGCACAGATCCTTCACCCTGCTGGCATAGACTTTCTAGCTTCCACTGCTGACCTTTGGGCCTTCCCAGTGCAGATCCAGAAACAGACCTGCATGAGTCATTGTGGGCTCTAGGCCTCCAGCTGGACTCATGGCGGGGGGGGGCATTGTCATGGGCTCTAGGTCTTCAGCTGAACTCATGCAGGACATTGCTGTGGGATCCAGGCCCTTAGCTGGATTCTTCCTGCACTTCTTGTATTTGACTATGATTGACTAACATAAAATACTACTATAACTTATGTGTCCTGTATGTAATAGTTTTCCTTGCAACCTTTGACTACAACAATACTGTTTACCTTTTGTTGTTATTTCCTTTTTTTTTGGTCTCGGGAATTGATCTCATGACCTCGTGCTTGCCAGGCAGGTGCTTATGCCTCAGAGCTAAATCCTCAGCATTTAATGTTGCTATTAATATGGGTTCTTAATATGTTGCTCAGGCTTGTCTCCAACTTGTGGACTCAAGAGATGCTCCTACCTCAGCCTCCTGAATAGCTGGAACCACAGGCATGCACCATCACAACTGGCTAACATACTATTGATTGAGGCTCAAAATCTATAAAGAAGTTAACCTGTAGAAGAGGCAAAACTCAAACTCATTCAGCCTGCCACACTAAAAGTTATTTTTATTTAGCAGAAAAAAATAAAAAGTTACAGTTTTATTGCTAAGTAGGAATTCACTTTTTTCTATAACTTGGCAGTCTTATTCCAGCACTCTTTTTTCCACTGTCAGTAATGGTCTTTCACTTCTTCCTTTTGCCATCCTGCTGGTTCATTCATAAAGTAGTAGTTCAATAAATCTTGATACTCACTATGTATTTTTATTGGTCATGTTTATTTTTGTGAAAACTATTTTGATAAATAGTATCATGTTGTTTATTTTCCACCACTCAGTTATTTGCCTTACACACATTTTGAAGAGAGCTTCATAACAGAACATAAAGAGCTTCCTCATTCTTACAGTATTGGGGATAGAACCCTGAGTCACTCTACCACTAAGCTCACCCCCAGATCGTTTGATATTTTGAGACAATGTCTTAAGCTGCCCAGGCTACGCTCAAACTTGTGACCTTCCTGCACCAGCCTCATGAGTAGCTAGGATTACAGGCTTGCACCACTGTGCCCAGCTCTTATTGCTTTACAACGCACTGTATGGAATATATGGAATATATGGGTGTATAGTGATTACCCCATAATCAATTTAGCCAATGCTCTCATGACAGACACTTGTTTGGCTCCACTCTTCCACTGTTGTAAACAATCTCATGCTGAATAACCGTGCACACAAGTTGGAAGCAGGTTCACTTAGGCGGAGGTGGGTGGAAAGGCTTTAGAAGAGGCTTTAGATGGGAAACGAGCTTAGGAAAGGACTTGGTTACCTGTCCCGGGTCTGGCCTAGCTCATCTTCCTCTAATTCTGCACCCTCTTGGCCTCTTCTTCTTGTCTCTTCCTCTCCATCCTGAGCTCCTGGTATTGCCAGAGAGGAAGGGTCAGACTTTCACGCCTTTCTCGCTTGGGCAGCATCAGCTTGTACTGGCTGGGGGACCAGGGCGCCTTGGAGAGGAGGATCTTGGGTACTGGGCTGCTGATGCTGTCCCTGGGCTGTAGCCACTGAGAGAACATGCCCTGCGGGCTGTAGGGGACAAAGACTTGGGAGCCTCCAGAGACCACTTGGGGGGGCTGTGGAGACAGGGGAGGCGGTGGGGCAGTACCTAGCAGCTCTGGCACAGACTTGCTTCGGGTGCCCAGTGTGGGAGGATGGTCAGGGCACAGACTGTGACAGGCAGTGGCAAGGAAGGGACTAGCCAAGCTGGTAGTGATGGTCACAAAGTGGTCCAGGACGCCCCCTTCTTGAGGACACCGGGCAAAGGACAGACTAAGGGTGGCCTGCAACCTTTCTAGGAAGGATGGGGGAGCCTGAGCCTGGGCCTGGGCCACAAGCCCAGGCAAGGCTGGCCACTCCAGCTGGAAATGCTGGCTGAGCTGTTCTGCACAGGGCCGCTGCAGCAGCTGCCGGATCCTCCGCACCACGGCAAAACTGTCGGTCAGCAGGGCCCACTCCAGGGCTGTCTTGCCTCGGACAGGATCCACAGAGGTCAGGTCAGCACCTGGAAGGGGCACAGAGTGATGAGGGGCAGGATTTGGGAAGGGGTGGGTAGTCTGTAGCAGGGGGACTGACTCAGGTTGGCTTCCAGATGAGAGTCCCAGCATGAGAAGCCAGTACTGCAACCTCCTGTTGACAGAGGAAGAGAGGGACATCTAGCCAGGCAGAGGGTGCAAGAGTCTCTTGTGGGTCTCCAACCCTGAGTAGAGTAGGGGTCTCCTGAACCTAGGAGCTGAGAGAAGACAGAAGGCCTGTGCCCATTGGCCAGGTGCAGGAGAAAAGTTAGCTGGTCCCCTCTCTGGTTTATCTGCTCATCAACTGTGGCAGGGGGCACAGTCCCTCTGAGACACAGAAGAGGTGTGGACTCCTTCCCTTCTCGCCCCAAACCCAGGTGGATGGGGAAGGGTAAATGGAAGTTGAGATCCCCCAAAAGGCAGCCTACTCTGGGGAATAATGAGGGTCCACAATTCCACAGTGTGGTCCCCACCCTGAATAACTCCTGGAGGCCCGCTGGAGGTCAGAGCTGGAGGTCATCACAGAGAAGGCCAACACGCTCGCCATGCTGGTGAGACCAAGAGGAAATCTATGTGTCCAGGCTCCCTCAGCCAGTGGCAAGGCCAAGACTAGAACCCAAGGGTCTTGTTCCAAATACCAGCCTTTCTTTGTCTTCAGTTTTACAGCTGGTCTGAGTTACTCTTCCAGACTTTCCTTTCTGGGCCCTTCAGAGACAGAGCTATCAATAGCTGGACCTTGTTGATGGTAAAAAGCCTGAGGTATGTCTCCTTCTCCAGGAAGCCAACCTAGACTGATCCTCATGCCCACCTCTCCCCTCTCTACAATAAATGATAACTGACTTAGGTATAGTGGGGAGGCTTGGGAAGAGACTGGAGGCCACACACCCAGTCCAGGCCCCACACACCTGCCATGAGGAGGGTGGCCACACATTCAGAGCGGTCCCGTATGGCAGCCTTCATCAGCGCTGTGAGCCCCCGCTGGTCCCGGCGCTCCAGATCCAGGCCCGAGAAGTAGTTGAGCAGGAGACTCACCAGAGACATGTGGCCTGCATGGCAGGGAGGGCAGAGTTTGGCTCCCCAAGAAAGCAAATGATGGGACTCCAAGTCCACCCTGTGCCCGGCACTGCAAAGCCTGGCATGGAGGAAGCGTGGGCAGTCAGGTCTGGGCTCTAATGGTTGATGGAGGGTGGGGTCTGGCAACCTCTCACCTGCTTGGACAGCCAGCATAAGGGCTGTGTCCCCGTCTTTGTCCTGCTGGTTCACATCCAGGAAAGGACAGTGGCTAAGCAGGGCCACGACACTCTCGAAGCCTCGGTAGCACGCAACCATGAGGCCTGTCTGGGGGTGGGGCAACTCAGTCCCTACCTTCCTTCAGGGTCTCCCTAAGAACCCTGGGCCTCGAAACTCACACGTGTCCTGGGCACTTCCCAGCACCGTGAACACCACCCTCACCCACTCCTTCCTTCTAAGGGTCCAGCCAGTGCTGACTGATGCTGACACCCTCAGGAGCCAGACATGACAGTGAGGTGGGGAGAAAGGGCTGCCCTGCCGGAGATTCCCCGGTGCCTCACCCTCCCATTGCTGTCCACTTGGGTGGCCTCCTCTGGGGATATCCCAGCATCCAGCACGGCTTGGAGCTGGGCAGGGTCATTGTGGGCACAGGCCAAGTACAGGGCCCCCAGCCTGCAGCCTGGGTCAGGCGTCTCCTGACCAGGGCAGGACAGTGCCTCAGACATGTCCAGCCTTCTTCCTTCTCTTGAGGGCAGCTCCTCCTCTTCCAGGGTGGGGCCAGAAAGCAAACCCTTCCTCACGTGGCTGGCAGCTAGGACAGAATGGAGAGGAGGGTGTCTCCCTGGATCCTGGGTGTGGTCCCCACAGCTGTAAGCCTTGCCCAGGAAAAGCCTTTCTCCTGGCAAGTGCCTCACTAGGTGGAAGACAGGGAGCCCAGAGAGGGCAGAGGGTCCTGCTCTTCAGGGATCCAGTGAGGTTCATAGCAGGGGCCTCACCTGGGGTTAGGTGAAGATCTCCAAGAGGTGGTCATCACCGGGCCCAGAGCAACCCCCAAGCTGTCTGGGCGCGCACTCAGCGGTCTCTGGAGTGGCCGGAAGGACTGTCCCTCTCCAGAAGCAATGCGGGAAACAGATGGCTGGACTTTCTTGGAAAGAGCTGCCACAAACTCCCCAGGGCTGAGCTGGGTCAAGCGGGTTAGGAAGGGATTGGGGACTGGGAGAGGAGGGTGCCGTGGGTCTGGAGTTGATCAAGAAGCTTCCAAGATCCTGCCAGACAGGCTGCACCTGACAGCTCCCCCCAGCTGGCAGCGCTGAGAGTAGCACTGGTCTTGCCCTCCTTTGGTCTCCTTCAGCCTTTCCTGCGGCTTTGCAGGGGAAGCAGCCTCCTCCCATCTGCCTGTGGCTGCCTTTCTCTGGGTGAAGTGGGGGCTGGGGAGGGGCAGAGGCAGAGAGGGTATGAGTGAAGGAATCTCATTAAATTGGAGTTGGGATTCACAGGACAACTGTGGGGCAGGGCCCTGTTTTTCAGGTCCTGGGAAATCAAAGCATAAATTGTCAATTTAAAAGTCTCTGGAGAAAAAGAAAAAAAATGTCTAGAAATATGGGGTGTGGTGGCACTCACCTATAATCCCAGCACTTGGGGGCCTGAGGCAAGAGGATCCCCACAAATTTGAGGCCAACCTGGGCTATATAGTGAAACCTTGTCTCAAAAAGTAAAAAAAAAAAGGGAGGGGGTGGCTGGGGATTTAGCTCAGTAGGCATAAGTGCCTGCCTTGCAAGTGTGTGATTGTGAGTTCAATCTCCGGTACCGATTTAAAAAAAAAAAAGTCTAGAAATTATGATGTATTCAATTTAATGGATTAATTTTGGTGTAGTAATTAAATATGAAATATTTAAATTAAACCATTAATAACAGGTTGTTTAAAGATTAACATTAAATTTAATGAAGTAGACCTAAGGTACAGAAAATTGAGCCAGTTGTAGTGTTCCATTTGAATTACTTTTACACAGGACTCTTCCCTTGGGTTTTGTTGTTGCTGTTGCCTTGATTTGATTTGGTTTAGCTTGGTTTTTTGAGATAATAACTCACTTTGTAGTCCTGCTGGCCTTGAACTTGCTATGGTAGCCTAGGCTGGCTTCAAATTTGCAATCCTGTGTCAGCCTCCTGAGTGCTATGATTACAGGTGTGAGGCACCATGCCTGGTTTATTGTCTTGTTTTATTTCAATTTATTTTCTTTCCCTTTTATCCTTTGTCCCCATACCCCTTTCTCTTCCTCACTTTACCAGGTATTTATATAACCTTAAAAATATACATTGTATCCTTCCATCAAAAAAGGTAGTTGATTTGTGTATGTTTTCTTTTTTCTTTTTCTTCCTTTCTGTTTGTTTTGTTTTTAGTTTTGTGGTTGTTTGAGACACAGTCTCACTATGTAGTTCAGGCTGGTCTTGAACCCACTATGTAGCCCAGGCTAGCCTCAACCTCATGGCAATCTTCCTGCCCCCACCTCCAGAGTGCTGGGATTACAGGCATGTGCCACAGCATTCAGCCAGTGTTTGTGCTTTAAGCTAACTTGTTATCAGTTGTGCTACAGAGCCCCTTCGGTTGGGGTTTTTTCCCCTCAAACCTGTGTGTTGAGGATCCATCCTTTCGGCTTCTCGTGTAGCAACGCGGAGCGCATCTGGTTGTGGTAACGCGGTGTCTGTAACAGACCTACAGCTCAACATCAGTCCAGTGGGGCTTTTAGTGTTTCTTCTAAACTGCAGAAGCTGGAAAACTAAACCGCACTCCCTAGGTTTCCTTGAGCTAAGAATCTGTGGTTTGAGTCCTGCCTTTGCGCAAGACAAGAATTTGGAACAAAGCATGGGACATCCGTTTTGCTGTCACAGATCATGACAGCAGCAGGCGAGCTCTGGCGCAGCTTCCTGATTCATCAGCTTCCGCAGTGGTGACTTGTGTTTTCAATCGCAGGCAGAGGTTCATGTGACACTTAAATCCTGGCGTTGTTCCTGACCTAGAGCCCACATTTCTAACTCTGTGTGTGTAAACTAACCAGGTTTGGTTACTGTTTGCAACTGAACTCTGATGAGTATGGCTAAGAAATAAGGGTTTCTTTTTGACCCAGGATAAAAAGTTCTGGGAAAGTTGGTGTTAGTTAGGCAACTTGACATCAAGGCCCTCTTCCCTGGGGTCCTCTTATTTTCCCTCATAGCCACAGGCCACACCTGTCCTGTTGGTGCATGCAAGGAATCCTGGATTCTGTCAGACACCCGCCCACCATCTCCCTTCTTTCTTACCACTTTTTATTAAGGTGTGATTATGTAGTAGTGCAATTTTGTCCAATGAGATGCTAACAGAAGTCCCATGGGTGGGATTCCTGGGAAAACCACTTTCTTTACAGAAGGGAGGGGTGTACTGTTAAACTTCTTTCTTCCTCCGTCTTCTTAAACCATTCTTCCTCCAGCGATGGATGCCTAAGTGGCCTCCAGCTTCCTGCCACTACAAACACTGCTCCAGACAACATCCTTGTACTTACCTAGCTGCGGATTCATGCAAGGGCCTGTCCGAGGTCACTGCGTTGCAGGCTTATTGCCACACTTATCGTCTGGTACGGTCAGCTTGCTCTCTGTTCTGCAGTATGGCCACCAAATATGTGCGTGTTCTTTCGTCCTGGCCAACACCCCTCTTTATTCAGCCTTCTAAGTTTTGTCAGTGAACAGCACAGAACCGCAAAGTGATACAGCTATTCGACATTGGACTTGGTGGATTTTATTTTATTTT
>PVJX010016738.1:0-39714 GCA_004027295.1 Dolichotis patagonum | reverse complement strand
TCTTTCCTAGTTATTTTTTTTTTCTTCTCCAAAAAATGGATTAGCACATTATGCCAGTCCAGAAAATATATGAACTCAGTATAAGTCTAATTTGCTTGGCCCTCTAGCTGGTTATAAGACCAAAATACTTTTTTATACCTTTGAAAACATGTAGTTTTAATTAATTGTATATGAATAGATCATTGAAAATGTTCTTTAACATTTTTACTCCAGATTGCACTAATAAGTAAGTTGTGTGCAATGGAAATAAAAGATGTTTTTTGTTCTGAAAACAGAAACTAATTTTTAATAAACTTAACAGTATGCTTTTTTGTTGTATGTTTTCTACTGTAAGGAGCATAAAAAATCTATTGCTACTTAGCTTATATATGCATTGGGACTACCTTTATTTTCAATGTTTTTACTAATTCCTTCAATGCCTTAATTGACAGCAAAATTTAAAAAAATTGTTCCACGTTCTTTCTCTGTGTTTTGTTTTAACCATATACATTATTACAAGTAATTACTATCATTTTCTCCACAATGACCATAGCTAGTTATATTAGTTCTTATTTAATCTTCAAAAAACAATTCAAAAATTTCTGTAAGCAAGTTGTTTAAGGGAATGTATGTTATCTAATTTTGTATTTGTATGTAGTCATTGACTTCTCATTGGTTGCACGATTTACTATTTTAACACAGAGTTGTGCTCAGAATAGTTTAATGGTTGATACACTGTGTCAACTTAAGTCTAAAAACTAAGTGTTGTAGTCAGGGATTGCAAGGAAAAAATAATATAGGATATAGTTTATAGAATTATGTTTATATGATAACTCAAAGAGTCAAACACGAAAACTATAGGGTATCTTTCCACACACTAAAGACCTCAACAATTCCAACTGAGGGCCTGGAGCCCATAGCAACATCCAGAACGGGTCCAGCTGAAGCTTTAAAGCCCGTGACAATGTCACGTGTAAGTCTGTTTCATGGAAGGGCCTGAGAAGGCCCTTAGGTCAGTGATGGAAGCCATAAAGTCTGTGCCCCGGGATGAAGGATGTAACCGTAGACTGGAACCAGGAAGTGATGCTCAGAGTATGAACCAGAGGTCCCCTGAAAAGTACCACAGCTGTCCTCATCACAGCGAGGTCCTGAGCTGCTCCACCCATGAGAACAGCAGAGTTCATATCAGGAATCCTGCATGACAATCTTCCACTGGAGATGGAGCAGCACATTATCTCCCCCTCTGCAGCCAGGAGTTGTAAAGCATAGGTCGGGAAGTGCTAAAGACCAGAGTTCTCCTAATGTGAACCACAGCCATTCTCAAGAACAACATCTCCACTCCTCTGACAATGACAACAGCCCTTGACCAGCTCATCCAGGAAAACCAACGACACCCAGGAGAACCAACAACACTTACTTCTTCCTCTCTGGTTCTCCCTTTTATGTTTGCAACTGTCCTCAGCTGGGCCTTGCACACTCACCACCATGCTAATTCAGTTCAGCTGGTGTCACAAGTTGACCACTAGCTGTCAATCCACCACACTAAGCCACTCAGCAGTTCTACATCCTGGGGTGCAGAGGATGTGCTCTTACCTCAAGGATGTTGTTCATTGTGAACTTGAATATAGCTTAATTAAGGAACTCAGGCCAGGGGTCTCACTTTCTAAGCATCCTCTTCCTGTGCAAGAGGAGGGCCAGGAGATGGTGTGAGTGCCACACCCACTGGGGGTGGATAGTCTGCTTACTATGTAAGGGAGGAAAAGAGGCTTGTTCTCTGCCTTGGTCTTGTTGCTTTTGCTCTGGATTTTGCTCTTTTGCTCTGGTTGCCACCATGAACTGTTGCCAGTCTGCCATGCCATCCTGCCTTGGAGCCACCTAATTATGGATGCCAAAAACTGAGCTAAATAAACTTTTGCTTCCTTAACTTTAGGCATTGGGTATTTTGTCCCAGCAATGAGAGAAAAATAACCAACACAGATATGGAGGTGCTGTAGGGAGAAGATGCTTGTAAGTATTCTGGATGTATCATGTGATGTGTGTGTTTGCTTTGCATCACTGTGAAGAAGTGTCTGAAAATGACTGCTTCAGTGAGGAACGATTTATTTTGGCTCAGACCTTCAGAGTTTTAGGCTTCTAACGAGCTGATTTCCTTGCTTTTAAGCCTGCCGTAAGGTGGAAACGTGACGGAAGGGCCTGGTAAACACAACTGCTCACTGTGTGGCAACTGGGAAGCAGAAAAATACAAAGAGGCCGGGAAGTAGACACAATCCCCAAGTCTACACTTTCAGGACCAGCTCACTTCAGCTAGCCACCGCCTTCTGTTTTCATCGTCCCTTAAATTGTGCGATAACCCAGTGGATAAAGTTGGAACACTTTTGATATAATCCCAGCCTCAGAAGCCCATTTTTTAGCAACCAAGTCTTCAGTATATGAGTTTCTTGGAACAAATCCAGACCATAATATATGATATTGCTGAATATTAAAGCAGATTTAGAAACATACCTATAAATCTAGTGAGCCTTCTTCATCTACATAAGCTAATGTAAAAGTTCAATGAGGAAAACTGAAATTAGAGCATGCTAATTTACTTATAAGTAAAGTTTGTTATATTATTTTAATACATTGCATGATTAGTTTAATTCAGCCTAATTTTCTTTAGTTTTGCACAGTTAAATGCTAAACTCTGACACAATTTTACAAGATTGACTTAACTAGAATTAGTCTATAAATAGAATCTTAATTTAAAAACATATTTTTAAAATTGCTAGATTCTTTACAATGTTGAATTATTTCTTGTAGGCACTTTAAGAAATGCTTCCTTATTGGTAAATATGCAGAATAGCAACTATGTATTCCATATATTTCACTGAATAAAAGTTATTCAATTAAGGGTTGCTAATACTTGGGGACATGAGATTGTAAATATTCTTAATTTCCAAGATATTTTTCATCTCCAGGAACATCTAACAGCTAAATTGAAGAAACATCTTCTGTTAGTATACAGAGGATACACGGTATATTGACATTCAATTTCTAGTGATAAAAGAATAGAGACCATGGATAAGTTATCAAAAAACATAAGATATGAACTATATTTATGTTCTTTTGTTATGGTTATTAACTAAAGATGATACAAAATCAAGTATGGTTATGAAGTAATTAAAATAATTTCAGTACCATAATATAATCTTTTGAGAGAAAAAACATGGATTTACAAATGAAGATTTTTGCACTATATTATTTACTTAAATTTAACAATTTATTTGAGCAACAGTCAATGAATTAGTCAAGCAATATTAAGAAACAGAATAGATTCTGAGTTCTGCTGGACAGCAAGCTCTTGCGATGTACTTTGGAAACAAGATTGGTAAGCCATTTGCTTTTATTTGGGCATAGCGTGGTGAGGTATTTGCCTTATTTGGATGTGATCTGATCATTGGCCACCTATGGCTCCGTGCAGCATGCTTATCTATGATTGGCTGGAAACTAAAATTTTAAACAAATATACTCCTAAGTAAGATTTTAGTGTGTTTATGTTCTAAATTAGGTTTCAGTTTGTTACACAGGAACTCAAAAATTGCTATGGACAAAACATATATTTTTTTAAAAATATGAATTATTTTTTATATTCAAGATATATAATATTCAAGATATATTCAAGATATATAACAAGAATATATGATATTCTAATACAAGGTACCTATAATTACTATAGTGGAGCAAATTAACATATCCATCATCATCTTACATATCTACTTAGCTCCCACCCCTGCAGCTACAATATACTTATTTAGATCCTAAGTACAAAACACAACTATTAATGATAACTATCATTTTATACATTAGATCTTCTAATTTGTTCATTCTGTGCATTGTATAATCTCAATGAAACCTTTTAAATCAAAGAGAACAAACTCAAAGCAGAGGCTCTATGAGATTAAATTTCTTCTCATTGCACCGTTCATTTGTCTTCAGAGTACTTAACAAAAAAGTTTCATTCAACAATTAAGCCATAAATTTTTAACTAATGCCCATACACTCTTACAGAATATTAATTTCTCAAACATTTTTATTTGCTAGAATCTAAACCAGTGTTTCCTTTTGATAAAAACTTTCACAGAAGAGCGATTGATGGATGAAACCCCTAAAAGTAGGAAATATTGCTGAAAATATTAGCATAATTTAGTGGGGTGTACTTTTAAGTACATCAGGCATCTTTTCTGAATTGCCTATTGTAATCTATCTATACATTAACTTGTTTTTCCCATATTAGATTCTTTCAGCTGGTAATTTTAAAGAAGAGGTATTTATTTTTTCATGGCTTCTGGGGAGAAGTGTTGAGAGCAAGGTCTGAACAAGGCAACTCTCTTTCTTGAAGCTTTTCAGGATGCTCTCTGCTTCCTTGCTTCTGTTAGCTTCGCTGGCTGCCACCATTCTTTGACATGACTTGTGCCTGCTTCCTATCAACCTCTGCCTCCACCCCTAGCCTTCAGCTCCTCTATGTCTCCAAAGTTTTTGGCAACTTTTGTCTTATAAGACTTCTTGTGATTAGATTTCTAGACTAGCTAGATAACCCAAGATAGTCTCTCTAGGTCATTATCCTTAATTTATTCATACATGAAAAGACATTTTCCTAAAACATTAGGATTTATAGGTTCCATGTGTTAGGACCCTGACAACTTTGGGTAACCATTACCTAAGACTCTTGTTGTGTGTAATTCATTAACTGAGAATTTTCTGTTGGAATTCCTGACACAAGAGGTTCAGTTTGGGTGGGGGATATAGCTCAGTGGCACAGCACCTGCCTGGCAAACGTGACGTTGTGAGTATGATTTCCAGTACCAAAAATAAATAAATACATAAAGTAATTAATTTAAAGAGGTTAAGTTTACAAAAACGTAAAATAAATTGCCAAATATGTGTCTACTTTTGTATCAATCACAGAAAATAACTCTGTGAGCAAATTGATCATTGCTTTAAAAAGTTAAAGAGAATTTTGAAAATTATAGAAATGTTTCCACATAAAAAAATTAAAGAAAACATTATATATTTACTTTATACATGGAAAAATAATTAAAAATTTTTTGTGTATATTAGTAACTATTTTTCCATCCTCCCTAAAAATAACTCCTTATTTAGATGCTTAATCTCTTATTCTGGATACAATTTTCATTTGCAATTTGATATTCTTGAGCTTATATTAAAGAAAAATCATAGAAAAAAAACCTGATGAATTCCGATGGTAGCCTTATTTGCTAACTCAATAGATAAAGAAAAACAAAAACAGAAAGGACAGTTAGAAACTTCTCAGTCATATCTTTTCTCAAAGCAGAGTGTTTTATAAGGTAGGTCTTTGTGAAATAATAGAGATGATGAATTGAGAAAAAAGAAACTTTTGAAGTTTAAAACTAAGCCATATAAAATCTATAGGAATAATCTTGAGTTTGACATAAAATTAGCCTCATCTAAAGAATATTTAACGGTCATTTGTAACAAGTAGTCATCCTGGGACTTCCTAGAAAGAAGCGACCTTGGTTCTTTGTCAAGTTTGCTATAGGTGAATGCTGTAAAAGAAGTCTAATTATCTTAACCAGCATTCTCTATGTAACCCAAGTTAGAAGACTTTAGCTAACTCTTGCCTTATTCATTATCTTCCTATCACTCACGAGGGACTAGAAAAGCAGGCAGCTGAGGCCTATCAACCAACAGAACCATACGAGTCATAACACTTATTGCATAGTTAAGTAGAACATTTTCCTAAATGAAGAAATTGTATCCCCAGCAACTTAATTGCCAAAAGTAATATGAACAAATGATAAATTTGGAATTGAAAACTACTGATTTTCATTTGAATGTATTTCTATAACTCACTTTATCGTAACATCTGGTTTTTCTAGGCAGCTCAATTTGTTGTTTCTTTTGTTTTCTTTTTTCTTTTATTTTAAAGATGATAAAACAAAATAAAACCAATCAATACAAACCAGTGTAAATGATACAGGACTTCAAAACATTACAAAATCAACAATAGTTACCACAATGCCCTTTGATGTCTTCAAAATAACCGCAGATAACTTCAGGCATAGTAAAAATCAAACAGAACAGAATAGAATAGAAACAATAAAAACAAAACCATGAATGCAGTAAAGGACTTCAAAACAAGCCTATAGTAAATCCAAAATTACTACCATAATATACCTTGCTATCTCTGAAATAGCTGCTCCTGCCATCAGATTTGACATAATCAAACAAAAGAGATTAAAGCTCAATCCAACAATACTATGGACGTGATACAGGATTTCTAAAACAAGATCATAGGGAACCAACAAGGGCTACAATCCTCAGAAGACAGTGTCCCCTGGAGGTCACACTGTGTACCACTGAACCTATGGTCGGACCACTGGCCCCAGACTTACACTATCAGTAAAACACCAAAGCACCACAGGCATCCAATACATTTCACTTCCATAGCTATCATCACAGCCTGTGTTTCCAGATAAGCTTGTCACTTACAGCGGGGGTGAGGGTTACTTCTTATTTGCCAGCCTATGAGCCAGAAGGGGCTGGAGTCTGTCTACTCCAGTCCAGTAGTGGCCCCCACACGGCACCTGTTCCCAGACTGGGCTTGCTTGCTGCTGTGGCTGTGTTCTCTCTACCCAAAGTCCTCAAATAGTGCTGACTCCAGGGAGAGGCTGGATTCTGTCTGTTCCAGCCTGGTGGCAGCCGGTTTCCAAAATTGTTTCTTTTCTTTTCCAATATTAATATCCATTAGCACATTATTAGCTCATGAACTAGTTTCTTTTCTGAAAATTCTTCTACGTCCTCTTCCTATTTTTCAGAATCATCATCTTATAACTTACATTTCTGAACTAAATTATGGCCCTGCATTGAATAATCTATATTTGCCTTCATATTTATTTTGGTATGAAGTCATTATATTTTTGTTCTCAAAGGTAATATAAAGAGACATCAGTATGGAGGAAATCTCAGCTGTGAAATATTTCAGGAAAACATTAATCAATATAATGAGATAGCAGAGAATTATGCCTATGGCATAATATGATCTGCAGTATGCTTTATGTGTATATAGTAGTCAGATCAGTCTCTCTGAGAATTTGACTGTCTGAGAGCTGAAAGATTAAAATGAGCTAATACAATTAAGTATTCCATGTATATAATTAATCCAGCAACCCCAAAACTAAAAGTGGCTTGTATATTATAAGACACTAAATAATATTCACTTACTTAGAAGGCAGAGATTAGTAAGAAATCAATAGTAAAACAAAAACATTTTGCAAATTTTTTGAATCTCCAAATTTTGGGTTGACTTACATTGGACATTTTAGTGATAAGAAATTTGTTTTTTCTAACTAATGTATAAATAAGAAATGATGTTGATTAAAAAGGATTAGCATGACATGGTTTATAAAAGAGAAATCCTTGCACTGTTGAGATGAGGTCTGATTAGAAGCTTGGAATAGAAGATGCAGTAAACAAAAGCAAAATTGAGTTAGAGTCAATAGTGTATTTTCATTTAGATGGAAGGAATGAGCAAAAGGATATGATCAGAAAAAAAACACACAGATATTTGCTGCAAAAGTTACAATGCTAAAACTAAAGGGAGAGACTTGAAGAAGAAAGCTTGTGAAAAGATATATTTTAGTTAGGTTAAGAATTCTCTTAGGTTGCAATACATTCACTTAACTAAAGCAATAGGTAAATAAGCTATAAGTAAGAAGTATAGAGTTGATTGGTGGAATGTGGAGATAAAAGTTTGCAGCATAGAAGAGAAAAACATAAGGGAAAGGAAATGAACTTGGCAAACCTAGACTGTTTAATTCAAATCAAATAATAAACACTGGTAATTCTTCCAAGCTCTTAGAATGTGTGTATATATGATTTTGTGTGGGTGTATGTTTTGAAACTTAAAGTATGTTGAAGGTGAGGAAGTGTTAATTGGTTTTAGCTGTACAAAGGAATGAATCCTAAGTAACTATTTGTTAAGCTGTTATTCTCTGTTTTAAATCATTGAGAATTTCTGGTGATGATCACGGACATTACTGCTGAATTGAATGCCATAAGTCTTTTGTTTTCTCGCAACTGGTCAGTAGTCAAGGCCAGACCCACTACTCGCCTGCTGCGTAAGTGCTGTGCATTCTGCCAAGGATGCCACTTCAGCCACTCGTACTTACAGCCACAGGAATTGTCAGACCAGATGGCCAGCTGACTAGGACAGCAATCTACACAGGCTATGCAAATACCTCTAAGATGATGCTGAAATAGAGCTTTAGTTAATTCATTTTTCCACAAGATACTTGTCTTTTAGAAATCATAAATTTGTCCTTTCCATTAAACTAGCAAAATCTCTCAAATGGAAACCAAAAACACTCATACTTTCTTCTCCCAAGAAGGAATCTATAGTTTTTGATTTGTTTTTATTTCTTCCTTTATTATGAAATGAAAGGTTCAACTAGTGGCTGCTCAATGAATCATGATGCATCAATTGCTCAATGATGGTAGTTGGCTTGAATACCAAAGCCAACTGTGTCTGACATAATGCTGGTAAAGGGAAATGACACATTTGTCTAAGTAATTAAATTTAAAATGCTTCATGGATATATTTTAAAAATATAGGATAATAAATATTACTTAAATATAAATTATATATTTTATAATGATCTATAGGAAAAATATTTTCAACACAAGTGTACAATATACTTTGAAGATGTATATTGTGATTAACTGACTGGAGTGACAACTTGTATGGGTGGAAAATCAACATATACCACCCAATTCTCTCTTAAGTAACACTATGGGGCAGTTGAATTCCCATTCCTGCTTAACCATCAGTCATTTGTGGGCATATTAAAACCACCTGCAAGTTTTCATACAATTATATTGAAACTATCGTTGTATCCATTCTTAGTTTGACACATTATTTTTGAAAAGAACTTTCAAGCAATCCGTTAAAGATTTTGGATCCATTTTTCTCCTACATTGACTTGGTAAATCCACAGTCTCTAACATTCACGTACTAGGACCCTCCAATAGGCCAGTGATGGCAACCCTATTGCATGCATGCCACAGTGGGCTACTTGTGTCACTGAAAGTTCATAAAGGCTCATCATCACTGTTCTTGGTCCATCATCGTAGTCACAACAGCACTGAGCTCATCCACGTGAAATATCTGGGAAAGAAGTGAAGAGTTCAATTATTTTTATTAAATGCAAATTTCATTGCTGGCAAATACACCTTACATAAGTATTCTATGTATGTATAGTTTCTGTAATTAAATTATAAGCCCACTGGTAAATAAAATCATTATATATATTTTAATGCTGTATATATTAATAAAACATTTTTTCCACTATTGATGATAAAAATTAGCTTATGATGGAAAATAATTACAGTTAGATATTTATAAACTGTCTTCTTCACTAGTTTAGGTAAAAATTAATATAATTCTTATATTAATTCCTCAACTCCATTTACAGGTCCTGAAGCTAGTAAGCAAATATGTTCTATTGTATATAATTATACATCAGATCATAAAAAATTACATTGACTTTTATGAACCATAGTTGTATATGCATATGTTATAGAAATTATTTTGTAATATTTCCTTTTATTTGATATTTAATTGGTTATTCAATTACTTTGTGTTTTAAGTTGTATTTTGCTTTTATTTTTATTTTTAAAATTACTTTAGAAAAGGTAAAAATCTTTATTCATAAGGCTTCACAACAATTAAAGTAGTAGTGTGATGCTTCTTTGGTAACATTTTGGCTACTGTACAAATTTCTATTCTAATTACACTAGGTAGTTAATTTTCTTATATTAGAATATTACAGCATATAACATCTGTCCATTTTCCAGGAAATAGTACAAATTTCAAACTAAAATGTCAACTATAAAACAATGAGAAATACTATGATGCCAATATTACACAGTTAATTCTGAATACACTTGAGTTATATTCATATGTACAGTAATTTAAAGAACAGTAATATTATTTGATTGGCAAAAATGGTAACTCCAATAAAAAAATTCTTGAAAAAAGATATGCAAAAATATGTACTCATTGGTAGTTATTTAATATATCAAGTCACATAATTTTATTGACTTTTGAAATAAGTTTAGAGTACTATATAATAAATCTGTATTTCAGAGAAAAATATTCATTGTGACTTTCCAAAAAATTTTCAGGTAAAATTGCAAGGTACTGAAAAAAAAATGTTTTTATCTTTTTAAGTGATTCAATTACCTTACTGCCTAATCATTTAGAAAAGGAGTTATTGGTTTAGTTTATGTCATATAATGGATATTCTATGCAATTCTATATAAGCAGTAGCCAGACTACGATAGTTATTTGTGTATTTTATGTTTAGAGTCTTTGTTATGTATGTATTTTGCTAGGTGAATATTTTAGGATTCAACTGAAATGGCTCAAAGTTTTGTTTCTGAACTAATGGGATTTTGAGAAACTAGAATATGTAATTAAAGAAAACTAGAGTCTTACTTTATAAATGTCAATTGATTCAGTTATTTTTGTTACAAAAAACAAAGAGAAGATTCTCAGTCATTGAAGTTCTTCATATCTATTGTCTGCAAATCTGCACAATTTTTACTTGTATGGGTAGCAAGTGAGATCCCCTCTAAGGACAAGCTTCTAAGGAAGACAAGGATGTTTTAAATTCAGCGTGATGCTTATTATTATTTGCCTATGTTGGGCAACAGATGTCTATATATTTAGCCAAATATTAACTTGTGAAGGTATCTCTGAATGAAGTTAACATCTGAATCAGTAGATTGAGTAAGGAATATTCCCCTCCTTTAATGGTAGCTCTAAGGCAGTCAGTAAAAGCCTGCAGAGAACAAGAGGCAAACTGAGAACTGTTGCCTAACAGCCACTGAACATAAACATCAATTTTTCACCCCTTTAAACTAATACTGATACATTGGCTTTTGTGTTCTCAAGCCTGGTGACTTTCAATTTGGAAGTACTTTCCTAGCTCTCCTAAACCTCAGGCCTGTAATATAATATGGTGAAATTCAACAAAATATACCCAAGATGGGCTTAACTAAAAAAATTGAAAATAGATAATTTGACATTCACTCAGTTTTTACCATGATCTTTTCTTTCATTGCATACATAGTATTAAATAATTCCATAATAAACCAGGACCATGCACTGGCTATTGTGGATAGGATATGAGCTGCTATAGTAGTGAGAAAAAAAATACTGGATGTGATAGAACAGAAAGGTTAAGTAATAATCAGTAAACCCAGTGTTCAAGCAAATTACAGAGGTACCTCTGTTCATGAACATTTTTGTTTGCAAATAATTTGGTTTCCAAACAGAAATATTTGGCAAAATTGTGTTTTACTTTGCAAACTGTATCAGGTGACAAACATAACCACAATCATCTTTCCTACACAAACACTAATGTGACCATCTTTCCAAAATCTTAAGACAAATTAAGCATGTAAACCAAGATACCACCATATTAGTGTATTCAAATATGCTAAATCTCATGGAGAAAAATTAAAATGTTGAAAAGTTGAAGGTGATGTGGAGTTCAGGTTTCAGGGGACATGTATGGTCATTAATATCAGAATTATTAAAATTATCTACACTAGGGAAGGTAATTCCTAGTAAATATAGAAGAATTCTGTGTGTTCTTTGTGAAAATACCTCGGGAAATACTATACCGGATCATTTAGTTAGTTCAAAGTTTCTATGGTGAAATATGCTCGTGTTATTTGAGAAAGAACCGGGAGGGCAGCAAGTCTGAAAACCAAATGATCTCATGTAGGGTTGAGTTATGATGAACACAGAGGACAAACTGAACTGAAGGGATCTCAAGGGTTTTACTGACCAATGGTAAGAAATAAAATTTGCACACAATGAAATGCAAAGTTGATTCCAAAGTTTAAAGCAGGAGAAAGATGTATCTGATAATTGCTGTAAAAAGAACATTCTTGTCACTACTTTTGAGTACAATAGAAGAACAAAACGACAAAAGCAAATAGTCAGAGGATACCATGGTGATACTAACAAGAGAAAATAGGAGAACCGAAGAGGATGATTGCAGGGGATGTGGCAAGAAATTCCTGGATTCAGGGTCAAAAATACAGAACTTTATCACAAGCAGAACTAGGTTATTGGAGGAGTCCAGGATGCCTCCACATTCCTAGCTTGAACTAATGAATATGAGTTGCCATCAGCTACCATAGGTAAGATTGAGGAAGAAGACTGAGAACTCAGTTTGGAAAGATTTTTGCTTTATGACTTGCAGGTTAGACAGCCATATAGAGATTTCAAAAATACAATTGCCTAGCATCTGGAAACCAGATAAACCTCTGAATTGTATACTGAGTAACTGTTATCCTATGAAAAGCATAACACTTAAGAAAATTTCTTAGGGGAATTTGTGAGGACACAGAAATGAATAGGAAACTAAGCACTGAAAATAAAAAGAAAGGAGGAAGGAAAACTGAAAAACAGCAGTCAGTGAAACGCAAGGAAAATTAAGAGGATTTGGAATTCAGTGAGTTGAGGGAAGGAAATCTTAAGAGCGATGCCTTGTCAAGTGATTCTTTTTGTGTGTCCATCTTTGTCCTCTTTTCATATAGCTTCTACTAGCTGCCCAAAAAAAGAAAAACATAAAAGAGGAAAAGATATGTGTGAGCCTAAATATTAATAGAGAGACATTTGGAGCAAAAAAATAAAAGAAACAAAAACCAAACATTATAATTCGATTATCACATATATTTAGCTATAAAACTAATCCAACTTTTGATGACAGACTTTATTCAAATTTGTAAGCTTTATTAAATGCTTTCATATCTTAAATAAAGAGATTTTATTAATGTTCTTCAATGCTGCATAACACAGTTCATAAAAGTCAAACAAATCAAAGCACTCTTTATTATGATGATCATATAATTTTAATTCTTGCTATAAATAGTGAATGGCAGAGTTAAGACCTAATAAAATAAATCAATTCATTCAGGCAAATATGTTTTAAGCAGATAGTTTATTTAAGTGTTTTTATAAAACCATTATAAATCGTGCTTACTAAAAAATCTGCAATTAATTAATATTTTTACAAGTATTATAGATCAGATCTTGAGTGTACCTCAGAAACACGTGTTCAATACTTCATCCCCAAAAGCGGCACTCCTGGGAGATGTTGGGACCATCTGGATGCGAGGTCTGGAGGGCGACCCCTCACTCACTGCAGTCAGCCCTCAGAGGGTCTTGTGGGCTTCCCAGCCCTTACTCCTCCTTTGCTGTTGCACCTTGGCCATGCGGTGAGCAGTTTGCTCTACTTCAGCTGCCAGTGCCATCCAGCTCTCACTAGAGGCTGCTCACTCACGAACTAGAATCTCTAAACTTGTCATCCAAATTAAACTTTTTCTCTTTGTGAGTTGATTATCTCAGGTATTTTATTACAGTGATGCAAAGCTGAATAACACAACAAAATCTTGAAGGAAAATTGGATGTGTTGAGCTTGCTGTTGCAAAAATATATGGATTTGTAGTGTGAAAGTGTATTCCAACTTCATTTGACCTGATTATATGTTTTCTGGTTTTGTAAATAAGTTTTTTCCCCAAGAACTATTAATGCTTCTAAAGTATCGCTTCATTAGAAACATGTTCATTTTAAATATAGCATTGTTTTTAGACTTGGCATTTAAAAATAGTATCTTTTTTATACTAACTACACTACAATGGCTTTTCTTGCATATATTATTTAGAGAAACACCACTTAAATTATATGTGTTATATTTTCTAAATATTTTATTATGTATTAAATCAAAACCATACCTTTAAGTCTCTCCCTGAAAAATCCCATATTTCTTTCTTTGCTTTCCTAAATATCTTACAACCTTCCAGAGAAGCAAATAAATAAATTTTACAATAATGAATAGTTTCCCAAGACATTCTCTTAATGAAGGCAAGAATAATCGGTCTCCATTGTGTTTATCCAAAGTTTGGAAATTTGCACTATTTTTTCCTTTAAATAATGAAATAATTGCACAGACTTCCTGGTTCAAATTGATAAAGTTTCCTTTAACTATTTGAATATGTGTTTTGATGCAGAGACTTTATAATGCTTTAAAGATGAGTTTATGGTTAATGGTTAAGATTATTGAAAGTGAGAATTGTTGATTTCCTTCATACTTGTCACATCCAGCTCCTGTCAGTGGCTTCTTGTTTCTGTCATACTTATCTACTAAAAATTTCTCTTACTTCTTCTTACATCTCATTATAGAAAAGGACAGGACATAGAATTTTATGTATATAGAATTTGGTTAATTTTATTTACTGTTTCTCATAAAGAGAGTTATGCCATTTATGAAGAGTTTAAGAAGAATTCAGCAAATTGGATGAATCTCTGAGTTATATAGCTATATTTAACAAACAAATATAATAAATAGTGTTAGAGGATACTCATAAAATGAGTTAGGTTCTAGTTTCATATTTAAAATCAAATTCAAACTGTACTGAAGAAAAATGCTCAATAAAGTGGAAAAATAAAACAAATATAATTAATATCATTCCTCAAATTCCTTGCTTGAGGTATCCTATAGCATGGCTTCTTTCCTGCAAACTTCACCTTTACATGTCAGACAATCTGTTTTTTGATAAATCAGACTGATTTCAAATATAGAATAACTTAATTATAACAACTGATTTTGAAAAATTTTGAATTATCATCCAATTCAGTCTTCTACATACATATCTAAAAATGTCACAACTTACTATATTTTTCTGAAGAACAGTGTTTGAAAAAAAATTTGTAGAATTCTACAAATTTATGTTTTACATATTTATTCATATATGCTATTATTTCCAATGGAAACCATAATCAAGTGAAAGTTTAAAAATATTAAATGAGTATCTTCATAAACATATTAACTTATTCTTATACACATAAACTATTTTTATAATTTGTAAATTAATATTTACACAGATTGATGAGTGTGAATTTATAAATTTTTATCTTCTCAAAGTAGGTTCATTCCTCCCTTCATCTATTTTTAGTTATGATTTAATTTTCTTAATAGTTTTCCTCAGAATAATGACAAAAATATTTCTACAGGTATCAGGCCAATAAGTAATATTGAAGGTAAGCTTTATTTATTTACTTATTTACTTTAGCATTGGGGCTTGAATTTACAGCCTTCATACTGAGATACATGTCTGGCCACTTTTATTTTTAATTTTGAGGCAAGTCTTGCTAACTCTCTAATTTGCCTAAATTAGACTCAAAATTGTGATCTTCTTGCTTCATCCTCCAAAAGTGAAAAATATAGTATATTAAACAACTACATTAATTGTTTTATGTAGTTAACTGTACTGACCAAATTATATGGGTTATCAAATATAAGTTTAAATTTGACTATAATAATGTATGAGTAATAAGTGCAAACGTGTGTATCTAAAAGAAAACCTGTAAGCGAATAGATAAAATCTATTTCAACTTAGCCATGTATTCAAGATCAACTGAGTTCCAAAATCTATGAGAATTTTCATTATGCCATTTCATCTCTATTAGAATACTCACTACTACCAAACACTGATAATTCCAATACTCTCATCTTTTAATATCATCAGCCCCAATAAATCTTGTATATTTACAAGACCTACACTGTCCCAGTATTAGCTACTTACTGAACGTAGCTACTGAAAAAGGCTAGTGTGAAATGACATATGTCATATTGTATAAACCATGCAAATTTCAAAACATTGGTACTTCTTAAATTGTAATGTATTTTATTTAGCCCTATGCATATGTAATATTATTTCAACAAAACAGTACAATAATTAATATATTTGATATTTGTTTTTCTTCTACGTCTTTGAAATATTATATATATATTGCTATATTGCACTTATTTCTTTTATCAATTTGCACATCACATTTTCAATGTCAGTCAGCATATTTGGTTAGTGGCTATGCCACTGGATGAGGGTAATTCTAGAGAGCCTGTTTTTAATTTCCTCTTCTCTTAAACCTCTGAAATGCTGATGAGAGTTATTTGTCCATTGCCACTCACTATATGGTCTCTTTTCATTGTTTATTCATCTCTCTTTTCATTGTTTATTCATCTATTACAATACTGGGTATTGAGTTAAACATGTCACACTGAGCTACATCCTTACTGTATTTTGTTTATTTATTAATTTACTTATTTATTATTCTAATTTTGAGATGAGGTCTGGCTCAGTTGCCCAGTTATGAATACTACATTCAAATCTGTGAACCTACTCTGCCTTAGCTTCTCATATGTCTGAGATTACAACCACTGTAGATGTCTTCTTTGTTTGCTTTTTTGCTGTATTTGTCTAGACTGCTAATACATATGTAACCAGAAGTTGAGAGCCATAGATTGATTAAATCTCAAAGTTAGAAGAAACATTAAGAATACTGTACACTAATTCTGCTTTTGACATTTGGCTCCCTGGCACCAAGTCTATGTTGAGAATTCAGTATCTACTTGGAGTCAAATCCAGTGGGCAAGGTATTTACATGTGCTAAGCTATAATTCTTTGTCTTGTGTTACAAGGTGGATCTACTCAGAAGCTAAAATTTATTTCCCTGAATTTACATTACATGAAAGTCACATGATGGGTCTTTCCATATTTGGAGATGGTATCATACTTCTTCTTCATGTAGTTAACTATACTGATAAAATTACATGAGTTGTCAAATGTAAATTTAAATTTGACTATAATAAAATATGAGTAATAAGTGTAAAAGTGTGTATTTAAAAGAAAATCTGTAAGTGTAAAGATAAGAGCTATTTCAACTTAGGCATGAATTCAAGACCAACTGAGTTGCAAAATCTATGACAATTTTCATGATCGGTCTTTCCATATTTGGAGATGGTTCCAGACTTCTTCTTCTTTATTTCTCCTTCTCCTTCTCCTTCTCCTTCTCCTTCTCCTTCTCCTTCTCCTTCTCCTTCTCCTTCTCCTTCCCTTTCCCCTTCCCCTTCTTCTTCTTCTTCTTCTTCTTCTTCTTCTTCTTTTTCTTCTTCTTCTTCTTCTTCTTCTTCTTCTTCTTCTTCTTCTTCTTCTTCTTCTTCTTCTGCTGCTGCTGCTGCTAACTAATCCTTCCAAATTTTATCAGTACTTCATTCTTCATACCTGAGTTGTTTGTATTATTTTTATGTTTGATACAAACCTAACTTGAAGTTTTCTTAAGGTATACAATCTAGAACTATAATAGGAATTATTTCTTCCACATTTTCACCAGAAATAGGCAAAGAAAGAACAAAGTAAAGTGAAATAATTTTAGGGGAAGACACAGTTAGTGAACAGGGCGTGGCAGAACTGGCCCTCAGGCAGCATCCATCAGATCACTGAGTCCAGCGAGAACTGACCTGTGCTCTTGGGCAAGAGCCTGGGTTGAAATATTGGTTCTAAGCAGTAAAACAAAATGTATGATAGATATTTAAGATCTATATCATTTTAAAATGATAATATATTTGGATATATGAATATGGATGGTGCATAGTATTAAATCAATCTTATCTATCTGTAATTATTTCCAACATGGCAATAAGAAATTTAAAATTATATGTGTAACTCATATGTCTTGTTCACATTGCATTCCTATTGGACAGCACTGTGTGAGACCTTCATTTAAAATAAGTGACATTATTAACAACAATACTGCATAGGAAATCATAGTGGAAAATACAAAACACATATTTGATAAAAAATGCCTGTCAACTTCTTAAATTTCGTAGAATGATAAGATCTCTTGAGGTTTTCATTTCATTTTCCCTGGAACCCAAAGGAACCATACTCATTATATCTGTCATGTGCAATGACATGTGTAGTTACACTGCAAAAGGATCACTTTTTATATCTCAATATTCATGTTCTGAGAATGAAGAATATTTCACATTTCATCTGTGAATTTGCCATTATTTAGCCTTAAGCCGAAAGCTTTATATCTAAAAACTTCTTAAAAGTTTTCATGGATGTTAAAGGTCCATTTTTTTCCTATTACAAATGCACTAAATAAAATTGCTTTATTAAGTAAATTTAAAATTACAAAATAAATCTTAATGTAGGCAATGTTTTTCATAATTATAAGTATAATGCTTATTTGAGTATTCAACATAAGATAAAATAATGTCATAATCTGAAAACATAAATCTGTTATGCATATTTTACTTAAGATCACAGGTAAATATCACCCTCTTAGTTCATGATATTTCGGGTGAAACCTTGCTAATCAGGCCTAGAAGTCATGTTCCAATTGTCATGATGTACTGGGCATTAATTTTGTGTTTTACTTGTGTTAAATAATGGGAAACACAAAGGTGTTAAGAATGTGTAGTTATATTTTGTACATTCAAATGCACAGCAGCTACATTTATCAATTGACTTTACCAATCAATACTATATTAATAAATGACAGATAAAATTCAGCCAAAAGAGAAACCTTTGAAAATACATAATTGACTGCAAGTACAGCAATAACATCAAGGACTACAATGAAGAAGAAAACATAAACCAAAGAGGCACAATAGCACCATGGTATAAACTCACCTGCATGGTTTCTCTTATTTCAGTTAGACAAATTCTGTACTCACTCTTTTATTTCTGATTTATCATAGTAATGGTTAATATATTTGAAAAATGATATGGTGACATTTTAAAATAGCTTTTCATTAAGAAAACATTTATGTCAAATAATGTCCATTATAACTAATCAGGGATACTTTATGAAAATTTTATCCAAGATTAAAATACCTAACAGCTGTAATAGAAAACCTACTGAATTTTGATTCCTGTAGGATTATGTACATCAACTTTAAGACGTATAATTCAAAATAATCAGAGTCTTATAAGGTATGAGTCTCTCATATCAACAAATCTGAAATCTATGATGATATTATAAAATGGACAAAAACAATATACGGAAACTCAATTTTATATATATGAGCAAGAGTAAACGAATAAGGGAGGCTATGGTAGAATGTAACAAAAGCAAAAAGTTCTTACCATCTCTAGTGCTAACAAGATAAGAGAATAATGTGACTTCTAAACACACAAAGGGGGCTGTTCATTGGTGTTTTAGTTAAATACCAGTGATAATGTCCTAATAAAAGATGGAGCAAAAACAAGTACTTGACCTCTACTGTCTCTGCTCCTGAAACACTGTGCTGTAACTTTTTGAATGAGCCCACCCTGAAGCTAGCCAATAAACTTGTTAAAAGTGTGTATCTCTATTGAGTTATCAGAAAAGTGATTAAACTGTGAGAATTTACAATCTATTTTGATTATTTATAAGTACTATTTATAATTATTCAGTCAAATATGGCAATTTAAGAAAAAACAGTTTGTTTCCCTTTTTTCCAGTTATAAACTTCCATATTTTGAAAAGCAGTATCAAAAAACACTGAAAACAGAGCTCAGAAAAGAAACTGACATTCTCTGTAAATACTGTGCTACATTAAGTGACATTATTTTTTTCTTTTTGATGAGAGCTAAATAAGCTAGCCAAGGAAACAAATATCCAATACCAAAGCAAAAAAGTGGATTTCTCATTGTCTATGATTATATATTAGATAACAAATTCATGGTATTCTATCAGTACAAATTTGTGCTGGAATGTATTAAAAATTTACAAGGCACACTGGGAATAATGAGGTTATAAAACAGTAAAATATGGTCCCAGGTCTCAAAGATTTTATTTGATGGGGAGTAATACACATTTGATAATATGAAACAAAATGTAAGTCCTAAAAATGATATTGTCACACTTTGGTAGAATCAGAGAGGAAAAGATTTTACTGCTGAATAGGAGTATCAAGAGAGATGTCCAGAAAAAAAAGGTAAAGAATGAAAAGTAAGCCAGAAAAATAGGTTATTCTAGGGAGAAGGAAAGGTGCTGCAAATTGATCAGTGAGTAGTGAGAGATCATTTAGGGAAGGGTCAGGGATTTTATTGTCTCAATTTGAATATGAACTACTTTTATCTCCAGAACAAGAGAAAAATTCAGAAATGGCATATGGATTCATATTTTAATGTACTTGAATAGTGCATTTAGAATTTTTTTATTAGTAAGGAAATGTAAGTATTCATCAGGGCAATTATAACATAAGAATAGTGAGTTTATTAGGGTTTAATTGCTAGAGCTGTAAAATTTATTTAATCTATACATAGAAAGTGAAAAAACTATATGATAACATAATCTAGAAATGCTTTATTAGGCAAATGCAGTACTCATTGTTGATTCATCATTTTCAAGTGTATAATAGTGTGAGAATAATATATTCTGACAAAATATTCAAAACAGAAAACTTCAGTCCTGAGAAATGAAGTGCTTTTTTAAACAATAGGTTTTCTAGAACATGAAAATATTCTCGGTGGAGCTGAGGCACCGCCAATTGAGTTACAGCACACCAGTGCTGTCTTGCAGAGAGCTTTAAGTCATCACTTTCAGCAGTTAGGAGCCTGCCTAGCTTTCCAAAACCCCAGAAGGGGCATGGGAGGTTCTGCTGGCCTAACTGGACCACACCTAATGACCTTCTTTCAATCTGGAAGCTGAGGCCACCTGAATTCCAGGAGCCATAGGAGGAGTTTCCAAAACACCCAGGAGAAACATTGCAACATTGCTCGAAACACAGAAATATAGGAAAATGACAAGGTGAAAGACCAAACTGCAATCTCAAACCTCTAGCCCATCCCTGAAGAACCTAAGAGCCATGTACATAGAAATATATAAGCCATACGCCTGAAATGCCTGAAATGATATCAACAGAAATAAAGAAACAAATGCAGGAAGCTATAAAAGAACTCAAATCAGAAATAATCTCCCATATAAAAGAAGAAATGATAAACATAACTACAGAAATGCTGAACACATCTGAAGAAGAAACAGTTAAAACATTAGAGGAACAATGCAAAAAGATGGAAACCCTGACTGGACAATATGAGAAAAAAATGCATGAAGGAGATTCAAAGAGATATACAGGAAATCAAAAATTCCATCAAAGGTTGGCAAAACCACCTCAAAGAAAGTAAAGATAGAATTTCAAAACTTGAACACAAGATTGAAGCTAGTGAAAAGGAAAGGAAAGAATTTTAAAACTAACGAGGAATCAGGAAATAGCAATTCAACAGTACCAAGATGATGCAAAGAAAAACAACATAAAATTGATAGGGATAAATGAAAAACAACGGGACAATATAAATGATATCAAGAGGTTATTTACAGAATTAATAGATGAAAATTTACCAAACATGAGAATGGAAACTGACATACAGGTCACCAAAGCATATAGAACGCCAAATGGCCATAACCAAAATAAAACTACACCTAGACATGTAATAATCACTATCCCAGAAATCCAACATAAGAACATAATATTAAAAACTATTAAAGAAAAAAGACAAATCACTTATAAAGGAAAGCCTATAAGAATTACAGTAGACTTCTCAACACAAAAAATATAGTCAAGAAGAGCATGGAGCAAAGTATTTCAGATCTTAAAGGAAAAGGACTTCCACCCCAGACTGATGTACCCTGCAAAACTGTCCTTCAAAATGGATGGAGAAATAAAATACTTCCATGATAAAGAACAGCTAAAGAACTTCATGATCACCAAACTAACCCTGCAAAGAATACTGAAAGGCATTCTAGATAGACATAATAAAAAAAAAACCCACTAAGCAAGGCAGACAGTTAAACAGAATGGAAAGGTAATGATGCAACAGCAGAAATATAACATGTCAAAAATAAACCAATATATAACAGGTATAACCATTAATGTAAATGGCCTCAATTCACCTATTAAAAGAAACAGATTGGCAGAATGGATCAAGAAACAACATCCAACCATATGCTGTCTACAAGAAACCCATCTTATCCAAAAGGAAACCCATAGACTAAAGGTGAAATGATGGAAAACAATAGTTCATGCAACAGTAAACAAAAGCAAAACAAAACAAAACAAAAACACAAAGAGGGTAGCTATTTTGTTTGCAGACAATGTGGACTTCAAACCAAGAATGATCTGAAGAGATTAACAAGGCCACTATATACTAGTTAGGGAAAAATTTCAAGAGGAAGAGATAACAATCTTAAACATATATGCACCAAATTATGGAGCACCCAGCTATAAAAAAAACAAGTATTAACAGAAATTAAAAATCAAATAAGCAATAACACAATTATAACAGGAAACCTTAACAGACCATTGACACAAATGGACAGATCAACTAGACAGAAAATTAGCAAAGAAATAATAGAAGTGAATCACACCTGTGAACGAATGGACTTGATAGATGTATACAGTGTTCCACCCAACAACATCAGAATATACATTCTCCTCAGCAGTACATGGGACATTCTCTAAAATATAGTATATAATAGCCCACATAACATACTTAAGTAAATGTAAAAGAATTGAAATTATCCCATGCATGTTATTGGAACATAGCACCATGATACTAAGAATTAGTGATAAAAGAAACTTCAACAACCCCACAAACACATGGAAATTGAATAATACACTCTTGAGCAATCAGTGGGTCACAGAGGAAATTAAAGAAGAAATAAAACAATATCTACAAGCAAACAAAAATATAAATACAACTTACCAGAATCTATGGGATGCAATGAAAGCAGTCCCCAGAGGATAATATATTGCAGTAAATTCCCACATAAGGAAAACAGAATGAACACAAATAAACAACCTGATGCTACACCTCAGACATCTAGAAAAAGAAGAACAAGTGGAGCCCAAAGTGAAAAGAAGGGAGGAAATTATAAAGAGCAGAGCAAAGCTTAATGCAATAGAGATTAAGAATGCAAAGAATCAAAGAGTTGGTTTTTTGAAAGAATAAAAAAAAAGATAAGCCCTTAGTCAACCTTATTAAAAAAGGAAAAAAAAACCCTCAAATTCATGCAATAAGGAATGAAAAGGGTGAAATCACTACAGACTTTGTGGAAATACAGAAGACATCAAAACCTGTTTCAAAAACCTCTACTCATAGGTTCAATAGCACAGAAGAAATGGACAGATTCCTAGAAACATATGAACTACCAAAGCTTGCTCAAAAAAATGTAAAACTCCCTGGTACCAATAAAAAAAAGACATAAAACTGCTGAATAACCCAATTTCTATTAAGGAATTTGAAAAAATAATTAAGTCCTTACCAACAAAGAAGAGCCCAGGCCCAGACGGATTCACTGTGGAATTCTAAGAAGACTTACTGCTTTTTTTGTTCTACTACCCTTGGTTCTATCTACCACATTGTGTCTTATTGGAATTTGAATATGTGTGATAGTTCAAATTTTTTTTTATCGAAAATGAGATATTATAGTACCCATTGATCATTTTCTGTTATTTGGTTCAGAAAGCCCTGTAATTCTTTCACTCTATGCATGGCTTTATACTATAGTGTTATGTTTGATATTATTGTATTTGAAACTATGCTCAACTATAGCAGAGTAAGAGATATGGTGTTAGATACTATTGATGTCCAGTTGACTTAATGTAAAGTACTGTGTTGCTTATGTTGTCCTGTTCTGATCTGCTCTATACTGCCCCCTTTTGTTTTATTCTCTTTCAAATAAAAAAAAAAAAAAGACTTACTGCCCACACTCCTCAAATTCTTCAACAAAATCAAATTGGAAACAATTCTTCCTAAATCGTTCCTGGAAGCAAATATTACTCTAATACCAAAACCTGAGAAAGACCCAACTAAAAAAGAGAACTACAGACCAATTTCCCTAATGAACATAGATGCAGAAATTCTCAATAAAATATTGGCAAACAGAATGCAGAAAATCATCAAGAAGATTATACATCATTATTCATCCCAGGCATGCAAGGGTGGTTCAACATACATAAACCAAAAAATGTAATCCACCTTATCAATAGGGCCAAAAATAAGAATCACATGACTATTTCTATAGATGAAGAAAAAGCTTTTGATAAGATCTAACACTCATTCATGATAAGAACTTTACAGATAATTGGGCTAGATGGTCTTTACCTCAATATGATAAAGGCCATCTATGACAAACCAGCAGTCAGTATCATATTAAATGGCCAAAAACTGAAAGCCTTTACTCTAAAATCAGGAACAAGACAAGGATGTCAATTATCACCACTCCTGTTCAACATAGTACTGGACACACTAGCCAGAGCACATAACAAGAGGAAGAATAAAAGGAATAAAGATAGGAAAAGAGGAATTTAAATTATCATTATTTGCAGATGGCATGATACTCTACATAGAAGACCCCCAAAACTTCATTGAAAAACTTCTAGATATAATAAATAGATTCAGTAATGTAGCTGGATACAAAGTCAGTTCTCAAAAATCAATAGCATTCCTATATACTAACAACAAAATCACTGAGAGAGAAATGAGAAGCCACACCCTTCACAATAGCATCCAAAAAATGAAATACTTAGTAATTAATCTAATGAAAGAAGTAAAAGATCTATTCAGGGAAAATTATATTACCCTGAAAAAAAGAAACCTAAGAGAACCTCAGAAAATAGAAAGACATCCCTTGTTCATGGTTAGAATAAATATTGTGAAATTGCCATTCTCACAAAACTGTTACACAGATTTAATGCAATCCCCATCAAAATACCACAAGCATATCTCACAGATCTAGAGAAACCACTCCTAAAATTCATCTGGAACCAGAACAGACCTATAATAGCAAAGACAATTCTAAGCAGCAAAGTCAAGACAGGAGGCATCACAATCCATGATTTGAAATTATACTACAAAGCTACAGTAATAAAATCAACATGGTACTAGAATAAAAACAGACCTGAAAATCAATGGAATAGATTAGAAGATACAGCTACAACTACAAACACACTCAATCACCTTATCTTTGATAAAGGGGCCAAACACATTCACTGCAAGAACAATAATCTCTTTAATAAATGTTACTGGAAAAATTGGCTATCCATATCAGAAGACTAAAACTAGTCCCATGCCTATCACCATGTAGTAATCTAAAGTCTAAATGGATCAAAAATCTAAATATTAAAACAGATGTGCATCCATGTTTATAGCAGCACAATTTGTAATATACAGTTATTGGAAACAACTGAGGAACGGATAAAATAGTTATGGTATATTTTATACAATGGAGTCCTACTCAGCCATAAAGAATGATCACATTGATATACCTATAAATAAACGGATACAACTGAGAACATATTCATAAGTGAAATAAATCAAACTCACATGTATGAATACAGTAGTCTCCCGAGTGTAAGACATGAGAAGAGTACATAAGATTTTATGGTAATCATGGTTCCCTACTATATTACTTTGAAGTCTTAAATGTTTTCATTCATTGGTTGGAATGGTTTTATTCTGTTTTGTTTGATTTTATTAAGTATGATGGTATGAACAGCTACTTTGAAGAAAACAAGTCATTACAGCAGCCATTGCTGATTTAATATCATCTTGCCTTGAAGTCATACCATGCTTTTGTTCTGATATTTCCATTGGTTCTATCATGTTGTGTCTTATTGGATTTTAATATGTGTGATAATATAAACAATTTTTTATGGAAAATGAGATATTAGAGAAGCCATTGTTCATTTTCTGTTACTTGGTTTTGAATGTCCTGTAATACTTTCATTCTTGTGAATGGTTTTATACTATTTTGTTATATTTGATATTATTGTGTGTGAAGGTGTGCTCAACTACTTCAAAGAAAGAGACATTATGGTAGCTACTGTTAATATCCGCTTGTCTTGTTGTCAAGTGCTGTGTTGTTTACATTGTACTGTTCTGATTTGCTTTGTTCTGTCCTCTTTTGTTTCATTCTCTTTAAAATAAAAAAATTTAAGAAAAGAAAATATTCTCATTTATTTTTGACAAATGCAAATAAACACAACAAATCTAATGCCATGATTTATAATTTGAAAGTATGGGAATTAGTATTGCATAATTGGAGTAGTTAGTTCTCTCCTCTCTAGAATTAAATATAATGTTTGTTTTAAATGTAACACTGAATTTTTAAAAACAACTTAATATCTATATGTCTCCCCAAACTTTGTATAGTAATGTGCAGTACCTTAAATCAGTCAGAACTGAAACACACACACACACACACACAAACACACACAAACACACACAAACACACATACACACACTCTTGGAATATGAAATAATATAATACTTTGGTGATTTAGTTGCAGCTAGTTTATTATGCCACCATATATTATCCCATTATATGAATCAATTACAATTTATACACTGTATTACGGTACCTTTTATTTTACTTTTTAATTGACTCCTAGCATTTTTACACACATTATATTTTAACACTATATATGTATATATATATGTATATGTATATGTATATGTATATGTATATGTATATGTATATATTCCCATATAGACATACAAATAGATATATTCATGTATATATTGGGTAATATTCACCATGCTAATCAATGTGTCCATATCCATTACCTTAAACTGTTTATCTTGTGCTGTACATCTAAGCTCCCATCTTAATTTTTTCTCATTTTTATGATGAATACATTCAAAATACTCTCTTCTTACTATTCTGTAATATATAATACATAGTTATTAATCATATTCATCATTCTGTGGCTTAGAACATGAAACCTTTCTACTTTTCCAAATATAGCATTATCTGTTAACCAACCTCAGTCTCACCCCTTTTCTCCTACGCTCCTAGTTTATAATAATCACTGTTCTTCTCTCAGCATTTATGGAATCAACATTTTTATATTATCTTTAAAATTAAAATCACGGTGGTTTTTTCTATACCTGACATTTCCTGTAGCATAATATCCAACAATTCCATCTTTATAATGTCTGAATAGTATTTCACTTTGTGTACCACATATTCTTTATCTATTTATCCACTCACTGATATTTACTTTGCTTCAGTTTGCTAGCTACTGTGAATATCAATTTAACTTATTTTGATTCTGTACCCAGCAGTAGGGTTACTGTGGTTGTATAGTTACTTTTGTTGAGGAACGGCTTTCCATATGGTTGTTACGATTTACACTTCCAGCAGTATATGAGGGTTCCCCCTCTTACCAGTCTTTCTTGCTTTTATCATTCTTTATATCATCTTGTCAGTGTTCAGCTTGTTGAGACAACTGGAGTCATTAAAACAAGACAGAGTTTGAGAGAACCCCTAATGAGGGATTAGAAGTTAGAATAAACAGTCCCCAGTCAACCTTTCCTTACAGGGAGAATAAAAGATGAATGGTTTTATAAAGGGTCCAGAATTTTCTCTCTTTAATTTTCTTCTATGAGAGAGAGGAGATCTAAAGAGAAAAAAGCCTAGGTGTAGATGAAGTTCTTCATCAATGATCAAGTGTTGTCTACTTGAAGATATTTTTTGCTTGTAGTAGATGAAATTTTTGTGCAAATCTTCACTTTGATCCCACTTTTGGAGATAGCCTTCTAATTTTCTTGGAAGTGATGATTTGGGTCTCCTTAGAATGGATTGAGAAAGTCCAGAAGAGCTTGGCCTTTGGTTGCACTGTGGGTGACTAACAATCATTTCCAGTGAGGTGGCAATGCAGCATTTAACCTACATTTCTAGTTGTATGCACTTTCTTCTGGCTGAAATGCTTATCAAGTCTTGGTAGTTAACAGAGACCATGTCTTTTCATTTTTGATGAGATGCTGTAATATGGGTTAGTTCTTGCAGGTAGGTAATTATAGCATCAAGTTTTTCTCTTAAGTTCAGATAACATTGACTGGATACTGTGTGGAAGGTTTAGAGTTACCACTCTAAATATACACTCACAAGGAAAAATTTCAAAAGGGGTTAATCCATGTCTTCTGTTTGGGGTACTCTGGATTTTTCCAATGTCAGTGAGTAATATTTCTGGCAAATATGTCCAGTATCTCGTTATATTTTCTCCTAAGATTCTTTTTAATGTCTAGAATTTTATGTTCCATTTGCCCTGAGGATTGTGTATGGGAGAGAGTATGAAATTTTAATGAGCACCTCAGAGTTTTAGCAGCAAGTCATTTCTTTCTGCTGTAAAATGAATTTCTTAGTCTGATTTAACCCCCAAAGGAATGTCAAAATGAGGAATAATCTTAGTTATTAACTGCATTTACCAGTTTTGTTGTGTTGGCATATCTACTTTGGTAGCATCCAGTCCATGCACAAAACATACAAACAATAATGAAACAATGTGAACACCCTAAAGCTAGAAGTAAATATACACAGTTCCTTTAGAATATTGCAAGATGGTTTGTGGGTGCTGGAGAGTTCCAGCTAGTTTCCTCTGAAAATATGGTAAGATTTAAAAGCAGTAGACTGAGAAATTATTTGGTCAGAACTTTTGTAGATACTACAGTAGAACTGTATCTCTTTACTTTCTTATCTATTCCCCATTTCACACATATCCCATCTCTGCATGATTACCTTTTACAGTCTTTGGAGAATGTACATGATAGTTAATGATATACAGCAATAAAATTACCTTAATAAATTTATACAAAAGTGAAGTCAATTTTTTGTAGTACATTCACTCATTTTGTTTGTCCTACTATTTTTAAGAGAAACAGTGTTAGTTTTCTTTGTACAGGTTAGACAGTGAACGTTACTAATTTAACCAGTGAGATGGATTACCTGTAACTACCACTGTGCTCAGTAGTATTGAGCTGGAATATAGTATGCCTCAAGTGTTTGATGTGAAGAAACCACAGCATCGTTAGTTACATTTCTATATGAGCTTTGCTATGGGATTGACAGTAAAATGGAAGTAAATCTGAGTTTCTAAGAGTATACCTAGAAGGGACTCATGTAGCTTTGAAGCCATTTCTATAATTTCAAATCAATCATAAGAATGGAGTGTGACTCTCCAAACAGAACACTGGATTTAGAGTATAAGATCAATGTAAAATGATAAAAGGATTTGTTAAATATGAAGTTTACGTGTCCTACCATTCTGAAAGAGTGTCCTATAGTCAATAAAATTATAATAAAAGAGACAGCATGAGGAAATAGAAGTGAGTAGAGGAGACTAATGTACTGATGCTAGACTATGCAAGGCAGAGATGGTGGCTACACCATGTAGATGTGAGAGTCTGGGTGATAACATAGGGTCTAACTGGCACAAAAGCCATTTAAAGATATTTCTGAAAAACATCTTGTTCTAGGATACCTTTAACAATCTCAACTATTTTGACATGCTCCTAAGAGAATAGGTGAGATGGTATATCCAATTTGGATAAGATACCACCTGGGTGTGTGGACGCTGCTACCTTTATCAATTCAAAGACAGTTAATTCATCTGAAGGCCAGAAAATGGACTCTAAGATAATATTTTAGGTGAAAATAGAGGTTTTGGTAAGTGTACAAAATTAGTAATCCACTGGGGGCAAGAATCTGCTTCCCTTAAAAATGTTCCTGTGTAATTGTTTCTCCATTTTTTGGAAAGAGTGAAATAAAATTGGCTCAAAGTAATTTCTGATAAATTTTGAATGCCATGTAATATTTCATGATGTGATAAGCAGATATAGTTTTACATTTAGATCTATATAGTCTTTGTCTATACTTCTTTTGTCTAGTACTTTTAGGAGAATGAGAACATCTACTAGGCAACGCTGCTTAGGTTTGTTACAAAGAAGAGATTACTAATATGCTAACAAGGGTGGGTCCCTAAGTAAATATTACAGAGTCCAAGTTGGCTTTAAGAAGCTGAGAAAACATTGAGATCTCTTAATAGACTTCAGTTACATCAGAACTGTCCATATCAATTATCCTCCCCTAAACATAGACACAAAGAGACACTGTGAGTCAAGAAGGAAAGGGATAAAAATTTAAAAATATAAAAAAACAGTTGTGCAGAAGCCAAATAATATAATGCATACTGAGTCAACAGGAACTGAGATTAGAACAATAGCTGGATTAGGGGCTTCAAGGTGGAAAATCATTACAAAAGTGTTTATGGCTACAAAATCTTGTACAAATCAATTTCATTCCTTTCAAAACAAAGTGTCCCTTCTTTGTTCACTGGAACGATTAGGATGCTGCAGATTGACAAATGTAAAAATAAGAAAGTCTACCTCTTCCAGGGTCACCTCATCATTCTGCATCTAGATAGACAGGGACTGGGCTGCTGAAGTCCTTTTGTAGGTAACATGCACAGATTTAACTCTTAGTTGTTTAACTTCATTTGTATTTGTATTACAAAGACTAATTAAAATGTCTTTTTAAAGTTAGGTTCTCTTCATATGATTTTGAGTTGTTAGGATTGTATCAGGGAAAATAAATTTGAGATTTGATGACAGATACATAAAATCATCGCTTTTATTACACTGTGTGATGACATTAAATTTTCATAGAAAAACTATAAGTTTTGCTGCAAGACACTATTGAGAAGGTTTTAGGATATAGAAGTGAAATAAAGGCAGCAAAATAGGTTTTCCAGAGACTGACAAGTTGAACAAAAGTAGAGGTGACTGATTGGTAGAGAAAGATCTTCTCAGCAGATAGTAAATAAAGCTGCAGTAATATCAGTTAGGAAATTCAGTCACTGATCTTGAATTTTAACCTGAATTGTTGACCCTAGTTTGCTACTGACAAACCAGTGGGATTCATAAAGAATTACCTAATAGCAATGAGAAAATGGACTTTCTGCAGATGCTAGAGTCTAAGAAAATTGTGATGTAAGCAAATTGCTTAAGTGCAGACATTTTTTCCCACAGTTACAGGCTTTTTATATTATCTGGAAATGTAATGAAAGAATTAGGAAAGGCATTGGTAGTTAGGAAAGCTCTGAGTTATTGTCAGCCATATATATATATATATATATATATATATATATATATATATATATATAATGTTATATATAACATAATGCTGAAGACTCTCCTATGGCTGGCACAAAATACCTGAAACTTTCAGCTTAGAGAAGAGTTTCATTTTTAGATGCATGGACTTCAGAAATTGCTGTCCAAATGGCATGGTGGAAGGACAGGATACAGGAAAGTTTCTTATCAGCCAGGAAGTACACATGAGTGGACTGTGCCCTCCAAAGCCACCCTCACAGACACCTTTTCCAGTAAAACCCCAACTAACAACACAATTAGCTATTGAGTGACTGCTGGATGAATCCACTGCTGAGTGTCCTGTACTCATCATTTAACCATGCTCCAAAATCGCTATCTCTGAACACATAAAAATTTAGGGGACATTCTACATATAAACCATCATGTAAACTGAGGACTGCTGCTTTAATTCTTTCTTTTTCTTGCTTCTCTGAAAGATATTTTCAAAGGTTTGCTAGCAGCCTTAACAATAAATCCAAAAGATTTTTCTGTCCTATGAATTTAATATATTATGACTTTGAAGAGATTGCATAAAGTATTTCACAAAAGTCATGGGGCAGGCCGCTTTTTTCTGTGATAAGTTCTCCTTTCACAGCTTGAATCGGAGCCTCCATCTGGGCCATTTTCTGGTCTCCTGCAGGAGGAGACCTAGCCACTGTTTCCCCCTGAGGGTAGCTGCTACGCTCCCCAGAAGCCATCCGGCTGAGTGTGTGACTACATTGGAGCCATAGGTAGCAACAAAACTTAATGGAGAGCCAAGGTCCTTATAAATACAATCGTGAATGGCCAATAATTTTTCTGACACCTTTCTTAATTGGTCAGTCTTCTGAAAATGGGCCAAAGGTTTTACAATTGTGAAAGTCTGTTACAGTCTAGGGAACATAAATTCTTTGACAGTTAGTATCAAACAAACAAACAAAAAAACCCAAGTTGAGTCATACTTTATGTGAAAACAAAGACTTGAACTGAGCTAAAGTGAGGATGACTACTTGTGAAAAGAAAAAAGAAAAAAAGTACTCAATATAAGACGTTCTGAATTGGTGTCCAAAGGGTATGATTTGACACTTTAAAAAGGGATTAAAAATGGTCAAGTTATTTATATGGTATCTCTCTAAACAGAAGATGAAGTTTTATATTAGGTTTTTCCCCAAAGGATGTAATAAAGCTTATTTTCAGGGATGTTACATTTTTTTCCTTAACAACAATCTATATTTATTCATGTACAATGATTTATATTTATTCATTTATTCATGTGCAAAATTCTGTTTTTATTCACAAAAGTCATGCCATTTTCTTCTGAACACCATCATAACTCTTCCAAACCTGAATTCTGACCAAAATTGCTTGTGATTTCACTTCCTGTAGAACCACTGGCCACAATCTTTCCTGTCCACCAATGAAGCTTTCCTTAAATGACCACAGCCTTTCATGTATCCTGCTGATAGTGCTTTGGCAACACATCTGTCAGTCATTTTAACCCATAAGTTATTCATCCACATCCTGACCTCTTGTAGGCTGGACTTCACTAAATTTTCATTATACCAAATGTTAATTGAAGATCTATGAGGCAGAAGTGGCAGCAGACATGATGACAGTTAAGAATGACGATTCGCACAAAGTCATGAAAACCACAGTTCACCACAGTTCACAGGCACCACAGTTCAGAAGACACTTCTTTATTTAATATGAGTGCATTTAATTCATCTATTACAATGCATGATGTATTAATTAATGAAGATTCATATTAGATACAACCATGTCTGTTCAGTATATTGCACAAACACTGTTCACGTGTTGTTTTTGTATTGCTCTTCATGTGTTTGTATTTTGTATTCAGCATAAAGTTTGAGTTCGTCTATTTACATAGATGTTTGTTTTCTCATCCAAAGGTAGCCACTTGGGTACTTACACATACTTAATTATAATTTATATTGTGATTTAAGAACTAATTTCAGTAATATTATTTATACATGTAATTATATATTGATAATATTATTTTATAATGCAACACATCCATTATATTACAACACATGTATACTAAATGTGCCAGTCTGGTTGATGATCTTAACTGGGGCTTACATACAAGCATTCTGAAAGTCATAGTACGGATTATTTTCCAGATAGGTCTTGTTTTCAGTGAAATACAGAATATACCAATTTTGCAAAGCAAATGGAACTGTTATGCATTTCAAAGTTATTAACTAGAAAGAAAAAAAAGAAATAGATCACAGCAAATTGCTTATTATAATGCCTTAGTTAACAAGAATAGCGTAAGTTGTTGATTGATCAGTGATCACCTACCTATATATTCAAGGTAAGAACTTATGCTACAGGATAGTGTCCAAGAAGTTTCAGGATGATAGGATTTGATTATAAAACTCTAGGAAGTAGGTACAATTACAAGTTGTCAGCATTCAGCAACATAATCTTTGTCATGTTTCCCTAAGGCCCCTGCCATTGTTATTCACTGCCTTTCAGCATTTACAAAAGCAGCATGTCTTCCCATTTCTGGTGAACAGGCGGAATACTTTTTGAAATTCTTGTAAAAAAATGGAAATTAAATAGGGAAGTTGTATGCTCACAGTATTTGTAAGGAAGTTAAAGCAGTTTTTGTTAATTAAAGAATTTGTTAAGGATTTGGGGCCCAAATTACAAAGCTACATGATATAACGGGATCTAGAAATCCCAATGGTTATCTTCAGGGTCAGAGACAGGAACTCAGGGGTGAAGAATACAAAATGTGATGAAGAAGGGAAATTTATGGTCTGGTCAATGTGGATTGTAACTTGAATTCTAAGTCTTATTTTTGTTGTGTAATTTTTGCTAAATTCCTCAGGCTACTCAAAGTTCCTTTTTGGAATAATTTATTTTGACCTCCAAACAAGACACATTTTTTTCACAACAGGAATATACTTTTTTAATATAAAAGCTTTGCCAACTCTGAAGATCCATTATAGTCTACTGAGGAGAAACTCTGAAGGTTCCAGCAAGGGTGGACTCGTTCCTAAGGCAGCACAAAGATGGATATCTTTTTGGAAATAATTTGGTCTTTTCTGTAGATACAGAGGGTAACCCTGGGTCAGGTACAAACAATATAATGACCAATCTGCAAAAACTCACTCATAGTGTAAACCAAAAAGTGAAGACTCTTCCCACAGGTGCTGAGGGTAAAGTTTGTGGAAATTCCTGTTTCTTGTTTCCAATTACAGACTGCTTGAACTCTGATACTTGTCAAGAAAGATTACAATGGGTTTTGCCGAAGTGTTAACATGGGACATAAGGTCCCAGGACAGGTTTCTAGGTTCTTGGGCATGACTGACAAACAATTTGAGATGGCGCACAGTGGTAAGAAAAAAAAGCACCTAATCTTAGTGAAGCTTAAAGGGTGAAGTTTCACACAAAGTAAGCAAACTTGTGCCAGTGGAGTGTGGGGGAAGATGGCATGAGCACTTGAGGGCACTGGGCTAAAGAATTTAAAGTATTGTACTGGGCCTAAGGCATCTCCCCTTGGATCTTCCAGAACGTGACTGGCAGGGTGCTGAGTCAAGATAGTTTCATCTTCTGTGCATGTCTTTTCCCATAATCCACTCTGTTACAACTGGATGCATGAGATCCAGCCTGAAACTTTAGTGAGATCCCGTGTAAAAAGGGTGCTATAGGTCATGCTAGCACACAGGTATCCTAGTGTGGTGTTTTGAATTTCCAATAGTCTTTGATATTCTTATCTCTGGCTCTGAATGGTGTGAGTAATGAGCCTTAAAATAAAGGACAGGGCAGTGTGGCTGCCCTGTGGCATTACCTAGGTTCAGGTTGGCGGAGGAGGTGGTCCAATAGCCCCACTTGTACCATCTGCATTGAAAATCCTCACAAAACATTGAACAAAACTGGGGGAGTGGTAGGAACCAAAATGTATAATACATACTGTGATAATAAAAGGGAGAGAAAGGACTCTAAAGGACATAAGTGTATGTATGTTTAAGTGTGCAAAATAGATAACCATACTACTAAGTTTTTGCTAATTTATCAAACAATAGTTTGTATTGTCATTGTTCGATCGTTCATTTTTTATGCTTTGATTTTACAACATGAACAGCTACTTGTTAGATAGCAATATGTAATTTACCAACTAGTGATTATTTAATGTTTTTTTGAAATTCTGTATTATTTCTACCCTTTTTTGTGTTTTGCTTTTTTTCTCTAAATAAAAAAAAAGGAATGATGAGAAGTGCTCTAATGCGCAGGGATATCTGTTTCGATTAACTCTGGAGTGTTGCCAGTTTCATAAAGAAAACATCACTTATATACTTCTTGCCTTTAGTTTCCACACTGATGTTTAGAGAGCAGATGTAGATATAAATATCTGTCCCTTTTCTCAGGAGAAAAATGCAGAAAGAGAGAGAGAGAAAGACAGAGAGAGAGAGAGAGAGAGAGAGAGAGAGAGAGAAATAGAGATACACACTAGGACAGAGACTGAACCAGAAACAGAGACAGGAACAGAAAAGAGAAAATTACATACAAACCAAAATGTCCACCCAAAAGTACTGGGATGAAGAAGCACCTTATTTAATTATATTTTTGTCACCCCATTCTAGTGAGATTCAAAATTCCTCGCTGGTCTTTGAGACCAGTTTGAACAGCAGGCAAGTAGAATCTGAATTCCACATTTTTAGTCCCTGTCTTATTTAGCTTCACAACGACACCAAAGCAAAGAGCAATTGATTACCCTTGAAAGAGAATGGATCAATAGGAAAGGCCAGTAAAACAAAAGTGGCAGTACCCATAGAACTAGTCCACACAATATTTTCTTCTGTCACTCGAAATTTGAAAATGCCAAGAAGAGACACACATTACCAACATCTTGTGGCCCAGCACTGCCGAAGGCAGATTCAACCAGAAATCTTACAGATTGCAGGCTTCTGTAGGTGGCTTAGGGAGTTACATCTGCCATAACAGAATCCTATCTACTGAGAGGATTAAACAGAGCAAATATTTACGGTTATGGAGGCTGGAAGCTGAGCACACGGAAGTGGCATGCTTGAGTTCTTGTGAGATCTCTATTTCTGGTTTAAAAATAACCAATTTCTTGCTGATTACTTACATGAGGGAGAGAAAGAATGCAAGTATTTGTATCTCTTCTTATTAGGACACTCAGCCCACCCATGATAGCTCTATAACTTAATTACTTCCCAAATCTCCATCCTTCTAATATCATCACCTTGGGGAACTTAGCATATGAACATGGGTGGATGAACAAACAAACATTAGTTCATACTGTCAGTCACCTTGACATCTTACAGGTAGCCTCTGGTCAGCAGGGACCCACAGGCTGTGCTACTTCTATGTGGTTACCTGAATTGGGGCAAGGGTTTACCTAAACTGGGTTACCTGAAGAAAACTTGTTTGTTGCTTGTATGTTTTCTGTGCTTAGAAACCTGCATAGAAAATAAAGACCCCAAGAAGTAGTTAAATACAAAAGGTTCATAGACCATCTTAACAAATTATGATAAGTTTTGGAGAAATGTCCAGATGAAAGAAACAATTTTGAGATGCCAGGGGCAATGAATTATTGGAAAATTAATGTGGGAGAAACTGATAAGTATTAATTTTTATGGATTATTTATGCACATTCATTAGGTACCATCTCCTTCTCTAATAATAAAAATCATTTTTCTTCTTTTTAGAGAGGAAACACCTGCACAAAGGCAGAATTACAAGCTGCTTTTAGGCACAAAGGAGGAAAGCAGAGAGTTTGTTGTATTTATTCTTTAATCGATTACAGGTTGAAATAACCCATGCCAATTTGTATACTTTGGGGTGACGTACCCTAATCCCCTTTAACTTCCAACTGCAAATGTGCAAAATGGCAGGTAGTTTTATAACTCTAACAGGAAGCGCAGTTCATAGATTGATTTCAATAAGTAAAACCAAGAAAATCTTAATACCTGTGAAATGCATACTTCAAAAAGAGTAACATTTTTAACAAATAATTCCACATTTTACTTTGATTTATACCAGTAAAGTATGAAAAAGAATTTTAGAGAACTTAAGCTTCATGTTTGTATAGATTTCTTGGTGTCTGCTTAATACAGAATCTGTCAATAAAACCTTCCTACCATTCAATATTTTGAATCACCTTCCTTGCAAAGATAGCTCTCAGGGTCACAAAGCATCATGTCGGCATTCAAGTGGTAGTTCTTTTACTTTGAGAAAAATCTTCAAAATGCTTTTATTTTTTAATTATCTGATCTTACCTCTGCCAATGAATGTAATTTATTACATTAAGTTTCTCAATTTTAGGTTTATTTCTCTTTCTATATCATCCCCAGGAAAACATCTGTCCAATCTCATTTATGTAAAGCATATTTAAGAGTCTAGCTATATAAGACCAAAACTGTGGCTTGAGGATATAAACTACTATGCAGGAGCATCTGAGGTTGGGTTTCCCAAACATACTATAAATGCTTGCACTATAGTTTTGTTTCATTTGTCTTTTGTTTTTTGAGTGACAAATATGTTTCCCATAATCCCAGTCTGTTACAATTGGATGCATAATTTGAAATATAGTGAAATAAGATACTAAGATTATCTTTGTTATGAGAAGAGATGATGAAAGGGAAATATTAGGATGTTTCAGATTACAAAGAAGTCCATATTCTTAAATAAAAAGTTTCGACGTTTACAAAGGACACAAAGATCAGGAAAAAATAAAACTGCCATGTGAATCTTAAAGAATATTACTTCAGGATGTTAAAACTCCTTAAAGCTGAGGAAATACATCAAAGAAATTTCAGTTATTTACTTGATGAAATATACATAAATTTAAATTCCATCCCAATGATTTATAAAGAATTTAGAAGTATGTTTACCTTTAGACCCTAGAAAACCATTAAGTAAACAGAAACACACAATAACATAAAGTCTTGAGCCTTGGTGTTAAAAATAGAAAAACACTAATTAAAAAATGAATTGATAGAATTTCCTTAAAACTTCTAGTACTATCATCTTATGATATCTCAAACAGTAAGATTTAGCACTCAAAATTTCCAATTATTTTTTAAATTGGACAGGTAAACTATTGCTTCTTCTTAGTCCTAATACAAACATTAACACAGAAAAGATAAATTATCTTCTCACATTTAATTTATGATAAATTCATTCACAAATGAGTTGTATGTACATGCATTGAAGATTTCTAAATTATAAAAAGTATGTGTTTATGTTAAATTATATTTTGTTACAATTAGAACAATGATATAGTTTTTACAAAAATATAAAAGCAGAAAAAGTTGAACTTTTCTAATTCCATTCAACATATGTACTGTGCAGGTCTTCCTATATATTTTTTTTAAAAATGTATTTATCCATGTGTAAAATATGTAACAACAGGATTATAGCACAAAGTGCTTCATACTTTGGTAATTTTTCTAATGACAGTGTATATAAATATATCTCACTTCTAAATATATGCTTTGTATTTTACTATGTGAAAGCAGTAAAATTCCTTATCAAATCCTCTAACCATGAAACTTGAGGTTTTTCAAAAATTTTTTCTTGTGTCAAACAAGGTTTTAATGAACAATTTGCATATGTTAGTGAAGTTACTACCTGAGGGGAAATTTTCTGAACTTTAATACATTTTGTAATTTTGATCGATACTACTAAGTGATTTATAATAAGCTTTTGATGAATTATACTCCTCCTAATAATAAATGAGAAACCCTATTTCTGTACAGAATGAAATAATATGGGTCTTTTATTCATTTTCCAAACTAATAGAAAAGTATCAATGTTTAAGTTTCACTCAAAATAGCTCACAAACTATACATCATTATACTGAGTTATATTTAACTTTCCATTTCTTTTTATATTGAAGGACTTTTCAGAAGTAAAGGTACATAGTAGTATTTTAGATTGAACCAATATATCTAGAACTGTTATGGAGGTTAAGAAAAATCCCTAAATATATTCACATTCTATATCAGGATCTCAAAAGCGTGTTTGAAGAGCACAGGTTGAGTTTAGGAAGCAGGGGATGTGGTTCTTTCATTGGCTTATTTTAAAAAATGGCTTTGGTAAGCAGGAATCAATGCTAGGGAAAGGAAGCAGAGTAACACCATGTAGGAAGCCTTTATAGAGTTCACTTCCGTATCAGATTTTTATATCTAGAGAATTAATAAAGTCAAGATTAAAAATGTCTTTCATCCAAAGACATGAAGAATAGATGAAAGAAAAGTGGCCTCTATTTTCATATTAATAGTTTGGGGAAGAAGAAAACTATAAAATTGCTATTTTCAAAAAGTTTTAGATTTTTGCCTTTAAAGAATTTAGCTTTAAATTCTTCAGACTGTACGACGCACGTCTGCCCAAGGGCAGATGAATGTTGTTCCCTCAGAAATCCATCAGTGCCAGCTCTAAAATGACCAGAGGAGTTGCTGCAGGCAGCACAAACAGAGGTTGCTGCCATCTGCATTTCTGCACTGACCTTGTACTAGGGCGGCTGCATGTACTTTTCCAGCAATAATTCAGAGAACGATAAAACTTTTGCATGTCGTCTCAGTGTGTTGCAACTTCTTATACTCAGGTCTATAAACCCAATAACATGCAGTAATGTAGTGGACAAAATTACTTTCTCCAATTGTTAAATATTGTTAATGTGTAGTGTATTATAAAGCAATCATATAACTCACTGTCTCTTCAAAATAAAAATAGCTTAAAACTAAAGCTTACATCTGTATGTGTAGTTTTGCAAAACATGAAATAATGAAGGTTCATTTCAAATTTAACCTTTCTCTGATATTGCCTATTTTTAGTTCTAAAAGGCAAAGTACAAACTGTGTATAGAACCAGGAATTCATATTTGGATCCTTGAGT